>JAVDPK010002949.1:9969-23349 GCA_034780415.1 Cichlasoma orientale | reverse complement strand
CAAGCTTTTGCATGTACTCCAAAGAGTTCAGGAACAGCAGCTGATTTAATTTGGGTATCCTTTTTCAGGCGTTTTTGGTGATTTTTGGAGCAGCCAGTTAACAGGTTAAACCTGACTGCCTATAAGAGCAGAATTAACCCTTTATAACAATGTAATTACTGTGAATTAACACACTGCTGTAGTAGATCAACTTAACCAACATTTGCAGTATTTTTTAATTAAGTGATAACAGCAGAACTTCCAGACTCTAAAATTTAACCTGCTGAGTGCATTCTGATAAAAGAATAACACTCGACCATGACATGAAACTTTTATAGCAGAAAGCTCTCTGTGGTTCTGGCGATATGTAAAAAAATAAAATTACCTTTTAAAGTATTAAATGATGGATGATGAAATTATGCCGATGACTAGAGAGGCCTGAAGTAATGAATTGTTTTGGCAAAACTGCCAGAAAAATGTTTATTGAGCAGTTTCTGATGATAAACTGAAAATAAACAGTGCACATTTGCTTTGACGCCTTGTCCAGCAAACCTGTCGGCTACGAGGGGAAACCCACTCACCACAGATTTACCCCCTCAGTGGTGCTGGCTACTCTTCCATCTTTGGCTTGCGTGGACTGTAAACCAGTGCAGTTCAATCATTTATGAATGCGCTTAGTTTCTGCTTATCCATTTGTATCACTGCACACAAAATTTTATATCTTTAAATTAAAATTTCATAGAAAATAAATTTAGATGATTGAAACCTGTTTCAGTTTGTTATTCCAGACGTGTTGAAATTCTAGGAAAAAAAAAAGAAAAACGTAAAACTACAATAATTCTGGACGGCCAGGTTTTTGCATGTCACAGTTGGATGTAATCATAAATGATTTTACCATCACGCGTCCTTACGTTAAGATTAGGGATGTTCCTGGAGACTAAACTGAAAAAAATCGACTAGTCTAAAACTAAGAAACACTCGATAAAGTTACATTTTAGGACTGTTTAATGTCAAAAACTGTCTGAACAAAGGCATCTGAAACCATTAATCACATTCTTCAATAATGAATCGCACTTTAAATGCTGCTAACTGTGCAGCACTGTGCATTATGAACACTGCAGTTACAAAACAAACGCATTACTGAAAATGATGTTTACGCATCACTGAAACATAACATCCAAAAAAAATTGTGACTTAAAAGTGCCGCGCATTATGATCTATGCTTGTTCTACAATTCATTTATCTCAACACACATCTGAATTAAAGTTAAAATCTAAAATGATAATAAAACAATACAAACATCCATTTTCTTCCACTTATCCGGGTCACGGGGTCACATCCTGAGCAGTGGAGCCCACACCTCCCTCTCCCTCAGCCTCCCCTCCAGCTTACACCTGATTCAGACTTCAATGCCGGGTCTTTGTAGAGCTACAATGTAACCTACGTAAGGGGCCGATGGTTTTGCTGCGTTTACACCTGTGCAGGTGTGCTGCACGTATTAATTACCTTTGGGTCGTGTCCCGGTGTTTTACATGCAGTGCCAGCCGACAGAAACATAAAATGCTGGCACTTTACCCCCTCCTGGGTCTGACTCTTTGCTGTGATCAGGTTTTTTTAAAGGTGCAAACTCATTTGTCCCCCTAGTTTTTTTCCCCCTTCTTTGTACAAACTTGGGGGAAATGGCCTGAAATGCAGGGAAGGGAGGGAGTTTCTTGGGAGGTGCGCTTCATGTTAAAACTTCAAAAATAACCAACAACATGGGGACCTGATAAAAATATCAGGCCAAGATTAAGAGAGTTATGGCATTTTTCTATAATCATGTCAGGGCTGCAACTCCATCTGGTGGCAGATGGCTGCATAACATTTAGGACAAACATTTACCGGCACTGGGCATCAATTAAAATCTTAATTAGGCTAACCGACTAGTACACTTGGTAGTGACAATAGCTATGATTAGTCGCACACATCCTTAGTTAAGATTAAAAAAAAGGGGAAACTTTAACACTAAATATATACATATGGTCTCGAAAACGTTCTGCACAATCATTTAAATATAAACACATTTTCAAATATTCTGAGGACAGTCCTTTTACACATAGTATTGTACATTTGCCAGCCATTAATTACCAAATCCTACAGTGGGTGAAATGCACCCGAGTGTTTGTGGGTTTGCATGCATGCCTATGGGTAAGCATTAGTCACCGGCCTCCCTGCATGCACTGTGATCCTACAGGCAGCACTACAGAAGCAAAGTCTCTCAGCCAATTGCAGCCAATGCAGAACGCAGCAGCTGCAGCCAGCCAAAGATGAACACACTGTAACCTCAATTCTTGGTCACTAATCCAGTGAAATGAAAAAGGGACAGTGGATTTCACTGTGGCTCTCCAGAATCAGCTCATTTTAGACTACATGATCTTCTACTGCACAGATGCAGAGCTCATGGACTTTAGTTTCAAAGTAGAATGCACTCACATAACAAAGCTTAAACCCTCTGATGAACATGATAACTTTATGCATTCATGCCCTCTTCACCCCCCCCCCCAAAAAAAAAAGCTTGGGAGAGTCTCAGATATTGTGTGCCAGAGTTATCCCGTTTATGTTTCCACCTGCCACTGCTTTACCTGTCAAAGATGGCTCCAACACCTGCACTGTGGGCACTGTTCCTGTGGACGTGCAGACCTGTGGCCAGTAAAATCCCGTCCTTCACCGAGATGGAGCGATGGGAGAAAGATGCAATCAGGAGCTCATTCCAGCCTGTTGAGAAGTTGCTGTCAGTATCTTTAAAGAATCTACAAATAGCGTTGGTTTGTTTAATGTTTAGTGAAATAATCACACGTATTTATTAAACCTTAAAAAAAGGTTGTCTGATGATGATTCTCCTCATGTGGATTTGGTAGATACCAACATTCAGTTCCACCTAAAACTGGGAGAAGTTTAAACCTGAAGTAAAACACAGTAACTGCTGGTGAAGCGGCTAATACCTTCACCTTAAAAAAGATTCCCAGTACGAGACTGGGAGGACACACTACCCCAGCCTCAGTGGGTCACAAGCTAGTGTACTCAGTGCTGGTCCACAACCAGATAAATACGAGGGTTACATCAGGCCTCCATCACAGGATCTGTGCCAAACACACGGATCCATCACGGCAGCAGCCGAGTGTACCTCTATAGTAACTACTGTGCTTTACAAAGTGCACAAAATGAAAGCCGTGCAAAAATACTGTGAGAGCTGATGTTCAGGTTTTCTTGACATTTGTCAGCAGGGATGTTAAAGTTATAGTGGCTTTAACATCCCTGCAAACTGCATCAAATACACAGCTCAAAAAACTAATGAAGAAAACACACATCAGATCCTAATGAAGAAAAAAAACATAACAAAGTGACGTCACAACGACGTGGTTATCAGAAACCAGAATAATCCAATCAAACCACATCAAAAATCAAAGTTAAGATTGTTCCCTTAATAAAAGTGTCTGATGTTGGTGCAGCCTCTAAAATCTGTTTTTAAGATGGTGTTACAGTAAAATAAAATCCTGGAAACTAAAGATTACGTTAAATGTTCTGATTGTGATGGACAGTCAGCCTGACTCACCTGCACGGAGCAGGATGACCTGGTCATCCAGGGGCAGCTCGGAGAAATGAGGGATCCTCTTGGCCCACTCCACCAGGGTGAACAGCTGCTTGTCTGCAGCCTGGCAGATGTTGGTGACGGGATCATTGGGCTGAAATAAGCAGAATATTAGAGGTAATGATTTCATCAAAGCTTTACAGCATTACTCTGTTTACAGCCTGTGAATAATACTGAAACAAATCTGAAGTACAACGTAAACCCGACTCAGGAAAAGGTTAAAAAAATATATTTATATAAACTCAGAATTGCCTTATTTGTTTAAACTGCAACTTAATCTTCATTAGATAATTATTTCTACTGTTAAATAGAAAAACGCTTTAAAGGAAACAGCTGGGTTGTTTCCACCCTCGGGACACTCACAGAGCTGCCGCCCGAACTTCCATCTGCATGCAGCTCCGTCTTCTGCTCTACGGCCATCTCCGCTTCCAGAATCTTCTCCACTGGCATCTCCTCGTTGACGGCACTGGTCGACTCCACCTCACCATCTCGGTCCTTGTTCCTCTGCCGCTCCTCTTGGACAGCTGCAGGACAGGGGAGACAGGAGCACAGGGGAAAATAATAAAGGGCAAGAAGGTTGGAAAGGAAAAAGTAGGAAGAGCAGAAAGGAAAAAATGTGGGTGGTAGGATGAGTAAATGTATGTTATTATGAGAGACGCAGGAAAAATACACAAGCAAAGGAATGGCCAAGAAAGCAACAGATTTGGGTAGGCAGGCAAATGTGGAGAAGAATAAACCAAGATGAGCCAAGTTAAAGTGTGAGGAGCAGAAATGAAGATTAACAGATAATATGTGAACAATAAAGAGGAGAAATGAAGGATTGGCGTAGGAAGAGGTGAACATACAAAAAGAAAGGAGCAAAAAGATTAAAATGAATGTGAAAAAATAAAAAATAAAGAGCAGGAAAGGAGAGAGGCACAGATATACACAGTTCATAAAAAAGTCTCTCATACTGTCTTTCATACTTCTTTAAGGTCCATAACTAAGGCAGAAAAGGACCAATCAAGACATACAACATAAATTATTAACAAACCATTTTATAGACGATCAGTTACAGTTTAATGTAACTCAGAGTGTTTTTCCAAGATTGAATTCCAATTCCAGGCAAATGGCAGGAATAAAGTTTTTGGAAATCATTGCCCTAATAATTTTATTTTGATAAAGTTTAAGGAACCTAGTTACTGCATACAGCACTCATGTCAATATATATCCATGAAATCACTCTGGACTTTCCCTTTCATGAGGAATTAATAAAAATATGCTTCTATTTACCTTAGAGGAGCTGTGTGTTTATACACAGTAACACAATAATAAAATGAGTGCACAAGGTTACAATAATCATAGCCTGCTACAAATGATTTGCAGTCAATTGTTCTGATGGTCCTCACTGATATCCTGCACACATCAGCACACACACACATTATGTGAACTGGCTGCTTTGATTGTTACAGAGTACCAGATTAACACCATTGTCCTAAATTTTGTAGCACAAATTGAAAAAGCCTGTTTAGTATACAAGCTGATACCATTACTGTACTGAAAAGTTCCAGCAGTTTCATTAAATTCACTGTAGTAAAGTCTGAATGTAATTTTGATGCTTTTTTCCTGTTTGAGCCATTTTCGGGAATGTTCATGTGTGCTGACCCGTTGCTGCTGTGGCAGTCCTAAAGTCCTTCAGCTGCCTCTCCACCGATTCCCCCGTCCACCATCCTGGACTGCAGCTGGTGATGGGAGTCTTTGTTCTGCTGCTGTGATCTGGAAGGCTCCTGAAACTACAAACTGGTGGAGGACTGACCACAGCAGAACAGAACCAGGACTACCAGTACCAGCTACAGCCTACGGCAGCAGAGTCGGAGTCTACAACACAAGACAACAGCAACCTGGCCATCCTGCTACTTAAATATCACCAATCTACACTGATAACTGCTGCACTAACAGAGAATCATACTGCCAGTGGCAGCAGGGTTAAAGGAGAAACATAGATCCTCACACTGCTCTTAAATTAGTGTCTCTGAACAGATGAGGGCCTTTGTTTTGTTTTTTTGGCTGACTGTAGTGAGTGTACTGGCAGCACCTGGTTAAGAGGTAACTTAAACTAAGGTGATGATTACACTTTCCCTGGAACCATAAAGGTTACAAACACACGGGGAAGTAAGTGAAGGCTGGCACTGGTCCTCCTCTGAGCACTGGCAAGAAACAGTGGAAAAATATTTGAAACTAGCTCCTTCTAATTGACAGGCAATGCAATATCTCTGCTCACTCATACAGGCACAGACACACACCCCTCCCTCCCTCTTCTCCTTACATCTGTCGTTCATCTTGGCCACTACAGAAGGAGGGTGGGGGAGAGAGATCAAGAGGAAACAAAAAGAGGAAGAGAGGGGGAAAGGGGTTAGTGTTTACAAGCCTTACCCACCCCCATCTCCCTCTCTACCACTCTTTACTCGCTCTTTCTGTCCTCTATGGTAGACATGTTAAGCCCTTTGCAGACATGGAATATGAAGCTGCTTTATCAAGCTGCAGCTTTTAGACATGGATCATTTGTGGTATTTAACAGGCAAGACTAGATGGTAGAGGAAGTTGCATATCATTTAAGAGATCACTAAAGTCCCCTTAAGCTACAAGGCTTTCTCACAATAAGCACGTGAGATTAGCTCTGTAATCTGAGCGCCAGGCAGGATTATACTCCCTGCATGCAGACACCGAGGAAGAGCAGGTACTTTATTACTTTCAACAAGAGTTTTGCAGGAAGCATTCAAAGTAGATGCTCA
Organism: Cichlasoma orientale; assembly: GCA_034780415.1. Lineage (NCBI taxonomy): Eukaryota > Metazoa > Chordata > Actinopteri > Cichliformes > Cichlidae > Cichlasoma > Cichlasoma orientale. The sequence goes on along the minus strand of JAVDPK010002949.1, from coordinate 16,971 downwards.
GGGTACATCAACGTTCACACAAAGCTTTGTTTACAACTTCTGATGATGAAATTTGTGTTACACAGACGCTTGATTTCTAGTAGATGTGAAATATAACACTGGGGACAGACTTACTTCCAGCAATGTTTGTAAAAAAAATTCCTGGTGGGAAAATGGACATTAAAAACATTTAATTGGTCCTAATTCTGTGCATGCCTGTCATTGTGACTGCACCGGTGACAGCGCGGGTTTTCTTGTGATAACTCTTACTAGGACAGATCTCGCAGGACTGCTGTTGTGTGTTACTGTAGGTGACCCGGATGTGTTAAAGTGACATCAGAGTGTTTTCTAAATAGTTCAGTCTCGCAGCCCTGAACTTCTCTATCTTGTTACAAACCTCAAACACAGTGAGCCTGTCACTTCCCTTATACATAGTACATAATCTGGTACATTTACTTCTAATGAGGGAGTACCAGTAATACTGCCTCCTGAATGAAATGCCTGGGCACTTCTCTCACCCTAAAAGCTGTGCAGTCGTGCTAAATTGAAAATAGCCTTAGTTAAAAAATTACATTTTCCACATTGCTACATTTTATTATAAGTTAGGTATAACACTTAGAGTGATGGAGGAAGTTACAAAGTTAAGCTCAGAACTGGCAGGAAGTGCAGATTATGTAGATAATACGTGCCACAGAAAGCACGCTGCTTTCACTGTTCCTTAATCTGTGCTATCTTAATAGTGTCGAGGAACTCAGTGTTAATCTAATAATATGAGATGAGAAAGCACAGGTTCCAATACGAGTAGCTTACTTACACCACTCAACACTAACCTCTGAGCAGCAGATTATCTCAGATTAAATGGCTATAACATGACTTTGAGTGTTAAGACACTTGTATGAGACACAGAGGAGCAGAAAGGTTTCTTAGCCAGGATTTAAACGCTGCTTCATTCTAAACATGATGTCAATCACTTATTGTTTAATAGATGCTAACAAGATACAATATCTGAGTTAATACAATTCTCTTTTTCATTCATCCATGGAGCAGATATAAAGCTCTCTGGTATCTGAAGACACGGTTCAGTGATAATTACAGACGTTTTTTAAAGTTAAAACCTTCCTTCAAATCATTTGTGTGGTCTAAAGACTAAAATCAGTTTTGTGAAAGAGCAGTTAGGTGTTTTTATGCATCATAAAAAATGGTGACCAGGATAAAGGAGCTGTCTCTGTCAGTGTCACACAAACACAGCGCAGAGCAGACACAATGGGTGAAACCTGCTATTTGGTAACACACACAATCAGGCAAACCCACAACTTTAAGCAGGGCTGTACTGAGGTGTGGGCCTGTTTATTTGCATTTCAGAAAATATTTATTTCCTTTTTTCACTTCTTTAGCTTACTCAGCCTCTGCTCCTCTCTGCCACCCTCTGAATGGGGGCATTGGGGGTCAAGGTTCACTGTGGCGTTCACAAACAGTAACCAAAGATTTCTGTGGTTTACCTTAAAGTAACCAAACTGACTTTTACAAACAGACTGACTGAGGGGGCTGGCTGAAAGGCTGCATGCTGGCTACTCCATCAGTCAGAAATGATCATTGCTGCAAACTAGATACTGGTCCCTGAATGGAAAGCCACTCAGTGCCTCCAAAGGTTCCTGGTCTCTGTGGCATCATATGACTAGACAAGAAAGGCCAAAAAAATTAGGCCTGTTCAAAGTTCCTTTCAACAGGTTTCACTGAAAAAGGTGGTTTTATGATGGATTTGAGGATACTGCTGGTTATATAGGATACACTGATTATTTTGGGTTAATATCTACCTTTGGATATTTAAGGCTAATACTGTGACTGTAATCAGGCGTACAGAGGCAGCTGAGGACAAGCAAAGTGCTGGCTCACCTTCTCTCTTCATGCCCATGGCCAGGCACTTCTGATAGCGGCAGTACTGGCAGCGGTTCCTCTGTCTCTTATCCACAGTACAGTCTTTATTGTCCCGACAGGTGTAGGTCAGGTCTTTTCGCACGGTTCGTTTGAAGAAACCTTTGCAGCCCTCACAGCTGTAGACGCCATAATGCTTACCTAAAGAGAAGAAGACAGAAAACAGAGTCAAAAAGGTCATTTTGAATTGTTTTATCATACATAAACCAACTCAAAGGCAACACAAAGAAAAACAGCTGGATTTAAGGTGTCTACTCACCAGAGGATCTATCTCCACATATGGAACAAAGACGTTTCTGGGAAAGCATGGGCCCGGGGCTGTGGGATGACAGCTGCTTCAAGCCCAGTGGAGGTTTCACATCATCTGAGCTGCTGACTGCGTGCAGCCCTGACATCGACACTGTTGAGTTGATCTGAAAGAACAGAACAGACTGAATGCAGAGAGCAGGAGGCTTCTTATGATGTTCATAATTCCCCTTAAATCTGTGAGAATTCAAAGACTCTGCTTAACATCACAAGAAAACACGAGCCCTTTTCATTTAATCTTTTAACCAATGTACTCACATCTCTCTGATAAATGTTTGAAAACAGACAAAAATAAAATCACTAGAATCTGCCATGTAAATAAGAGAAAATGTAAACAGCAGACAAACATTTCTGAAAACACTGAAGTCAAAACAGCAGGTTTTTATAGTTTGTTTTAATGTTAAGCATATTCAATGTGACATATTTGGTGTGATACTGTTTTACACATTAAGTTGGTGTAGCCCTCACTTTGACCATAGCAAGCTGTTAATCCTACACACTGACCAACACATCAACATGTACTGAAACATCAAATCCAAAGCAAAATGTGACCTGGGCTAGCAGAGTCCTCCCTCACCTGGGGGCTGCTGATTGGGCCATAACCCACTGACGGTGTGCCAGGTAGGCAGGGCGAGCCTAATGAAGAGCTGATGACAGAAAAGGGGGAGCCGATGCTACTGATGGGGCTATTGACCCCGGCAGTGGTGATGGGAGGCAGGGAGGTCATGGAGGCTGCAGCTGAGGGAACCAGCGGAGGGGAGTGCTGGCCTGATGGTGGGGAGGACACAGACGAGCTGTCTGGGCTGTGAGAATCTGACGAGAGACAGTAAGACACTGTTACTGCAGGGTCCTTATCTTACAGTATAAAGCACCTTCAGACGTCTGTTTGTTGTGATCTGGTGCTATATAAATAAAACTGAATATCCACAGGGTAAATGTCATTATATACAGAAATAATACACTACAAAAATGCCCAAGATGACTAATGGATGGTTTTCTTAGTGATGCCAGCAGTGAGATGTGCACACAAAGTGTAGAAAACAAACTGGAATAACTGAGAGCGCCTTAAACAGCGGGATCAAAAACTGATTCCATAAAGGACGCTGCTGATAAGGTCAGAGTGCAAAAGTAGCACTTATTTATTCAGTACTGCTAAAAGTTGGAAATTGATGCACTTTTCAGTTCAGGACATGGTGACAGATTAAAAGAAAATGATTTTGATGGAAAATGTTTCACGCTGTTACGTTTACAATTTCAGGTGTTTCAGTGTTTTCCCTGGAAAATTTAAGTACAACTGCTGCTTAACACTTTAGTTTAACAATAACTAAAATAACCTTTTAACATTTCAGGAGCTGCACAATATTGTGACATAATAAAACACGTGGGACATTGTATCTATGGTCAAGCTTTTTAAAGCACTGCTTTACCACCACGCAACCCCATCAGTAACGTCCATCCGCTGCTAGCGCTTCGTCTCATGGAGAGGGCATCGAGCAGCGGCCCAGCAAGGCTGGGGTGACTCATTTGTTTACATCTGGGTCACATCACCAGCTGCTGGCATCCCCTCCTTAGCCCGGTCCTACTCAACAGCGCGTTTCTGCCTCACGTGGAAAAGCAAGTTTGAGGCTTCCACAGACAAAGACTCCTGATCAGCAGTCGTATTGATAATATTACCAAGTGGCAATTTGACAGTGGCAATAGATTAAATAAAAATATACTATATTTCAATTATCAATTAAATGTCAGCTGTAAAAATAACCAATACATTAACAAGAGAAGCTGTGTGTGCCACATCGTGTGGTCTATTTCCAGCGGGGCCAATATTTTAATACATTTTCAGGACAACAGCAAGAAACTGCAGACAACACACTGCAATGCTTTGATGCTTTGCTAATGAGAGACCAATCAGGTAAACACCCTCCCAAAGTCAGTTTTGCTTTTAACACTGAATTTGGTGTCTGATGAACCCGAGTGGAACTGAGTTTTTACTCCTTACATTTCTAAAGGAAACATTTTGTTGTACTACAGTACCTGAGGTGAATTTTACTTTAAATGTGTTTGTACTACCTTACTGACATAAATAATAGGAATAAATGTAATTAATTTTTCTATATGCCCTTTTTACCTCTGTGATTTGAATCTGTTACACATTTTAGGTCCGATTTCCTAAAAAAATAATGACTGAAATAAAAATGTAAACTGCACTCTTACATCATCATTTCTAAAACTAGTCAGTTTCTTCTACAGCCGGCTGCGCTGCATTCGGCTGCGCTGGGCTGCGTCATGGTTGTCATCTGATGTAATCTTTTTTTGTCCCCAGGAAGAAAACCAGCCAATCACACGCTCTCACAACTCATCCACTGCAGCCCAAAGAAATCAGTGCTTTCAAAACCAAATCAACAAACTCAACAAATTGTGCCTTATAATAACTCAGTATGTTTTTGTACTTAATTATTAAATGTGCCACACTACTTTCTCACTGCTTTCCATGAATTTCAGGGAAAAAATTACAATAATCACCTTGACTGTTCACTGGCACGGTTTGCCGTTACTTTCTTGGCTCAGGAATAAAGGTTCAAAGTGCTGACAGTCTAAAATGTTTTGGATAAAGGTTAATAAACAACAGGATCAGAGTGAATACTGAATTACAGTATTCACTCTACAGAGTCCAGTTTTTTGTTTTAGCTTTGAGTTGTTTGGGTTTTTTAATGGCACATCATTTAATTATGTTGCTACACCACAGAGACACACTCAGAATTATATTTCCCATTTGCCTAACAGCAAAAATTATATTAAAACCCACTTAAAGCTTTAGAAAGAAGGCAGATCATATTTTGGCCAGCACACCCGAACTGATTATTTTAAAGGACTCCTTTACCAGGTCAGCTGTGCCAGATGTAACACATCTGTTTAAGCTTCAAAACTGATATTTAAATAAGTCTTTTATTGGTTTGTTTCTCTCATGCTACGTATCTTTCATAGCTTTTATTTTGCAACTACTACCATCTACAGTGCAAGATTTCTCTATTATTAACATGAGTTTCCAGATTCAGGTTTCCTATATAACAATCCTGTTGCATTGCTGAAAAATGAATATTTGCTACTTACCTCTGCTGTCTCCCATGATGGTGGCTGGGGCACAGGAGCTGGCTGACAGCTACGAGCCGACGTGCTTCCGTCCCTATCAGCCCGATATCAAACTCTAGACCGCGGACTGAGGCCCGGGCCGGAGTCGTTTAGGGAAACCAAATACGGCTCTGAAATTCCAACACAAGAAAGAGCACCGTGTAAACAGCAGTGCAGGAGGACCCACCCGGTCACAGAGATGCAAAACTAAACCATCACAGCGCCTATATTTGCATGGCTGTGAATCAGGGATCTGCCAAGCAACAGAAACATTTGCATACTTGATGCATATGGGGGGCTTTTATGTAACGTTACAGCCAGACCTTTCAGAGCAGCAGCTCAGCTGATGCCAAGACTGTCCTGTACAGTACAGTGCGAAAACACACATTTTATACCGAACAGCAAGCATTTTGCTGCCAAAACACCGCCCGTGTTATTTGGGTTCAACGTGGTGACTAAAACCCCCATAAAGCAGAGGAAATTGAGCCCAGACAGATGGCAACAAACCACTGTTTCTCCATGTTAGCTAACGCTAGCCACCACACAGCTCGTAAACTAACTTAGCTAACTTGAAATGTAACCACTGAGAAGTCGAGTGGCTTTTATTAGATCTAAATCAATAGCCATTAGATGGATTAACGTGCCAGTTACAGCCAGCAGATTGGTGTTAAACCGTGATTTCCACGCAGTGTAAGTTGGCAAAACAAGCTAAGCGCTAAAGCTAGCTACATTTAGCTACGTAACTTGGCTAGCTAGTTACCACGAAAGCTTCGGAGGAGAGCTAAACAAGAGAAAACAAACCACCCCGTCACTGCTTCCTCCACCCCCGCCCATTCCAGCTTTTTAACGACATGCTGAACGTTGCAGGCAAACATTTCGTGCAAATTAAAGGAAGTTACTGACGGTTTAGCGGCTCCGCTTCTCCGCATGAAAAGATGTGGCGACTAGGCCTCGTGTGTGTCTGTCTCTCCCCCCACTTTGCCTCGTAGTCAGCCCTCCCTCCCCCTGCAAGGATGAAAACATCATGATGGTGGTGGAGGATTTGGCTTAGCGCTCTCTCACAGCTCCACACTGGCTTCACCTGCTCCTTCAGGCAGGAAGCGCACTGTGTGCCGATGCTGTGCCCCACATATCACGGAGCGAGGGAGACGTCCAGTGAGAGGGTCAAGAGGTCAAGACTTGGGCTCCGCGTGCCAGCTGCACGGGGAAGAGAGGTTACCTGCGGACACTCCTGGACCTGCAGACCAGTGTTAATCATAATAACCCTTCATAGCCTTTGTGATGTTTTTAGATTTAATATTCAAATCAGTAAACTATGAGGCAGGAGGGGCCTGCAGCACAAACTGATGCTTTGTACACGAAAATGTAAAAATCAAAGATTTTCTTTGTGGACAGGGGTGTAGCAACAAATTCTGGGCCCGGTACACTCTCAACGTCAGTGGGCCCCTATCCATGCCAGTCCACGAGGCACATGAGCAAAAACAGGGGGGTATTTATTTAAAATAAAAAAGCATAAATAAGGTTTTAAGCTGCAATCAGATCAGATTTTATTGATGATTGGTTCTTTCATTCACCACCTGTATTGATCCATTTGGCCTACTTGTGCTCAAATACCTAAAGCATTAGGCTACATCTGGTTTGTGTACTAACGTTTTGATC
>JAVDPK010002948.1:0-17879 GCA_034780415.1 Cichlasoma orientale | reverse complement strand
TTCAGACCAAAGCATTGCAGCTCTACTTTATACAGACCACAAGTGAATGATTTACATATGAAAAGGAAGGATTTAAACGCATGATATGTGCCCTTTAACGGTTAATGCCTGGGGCCACATAGTGCAGTGGTTAGCCCTCACAGCAAGAAGGTCCTGGGTTCGAATCCAATCAAGATTCCTTCTGGGTTCTCTGGCTTCCTCCCACAGTTGGCATGCATAGGTCAAGTTAATTGGTGACTCTAAACTGAATGCGAGCCTTGATGGTTGTCTGTCTCTCTGTGTTAGCCCTGCGACAGATTGGGACATGTCCAGAGTGTACCCTGCCTCTGGGACAGGCTTCAGCCCCACCGTGACCCTGAATTGGCTAAGTGGAAGAAAATGGATGGTTAATGCTCAGATTAGAAGAATATTGTACACTGGAACTATTAGAGGTGCTTTTTAGTGTGAATGAACCTACAGTTGGCAAAGGTTCTAATTGTAAATGATGCATTTAACAGTTTTTCAATCAAGCAAACAGCTGACTTTAAATGCAGCGATATCCTGCCTTCAGTAAATGTTTAAAGGCATATAAAATGATTGTAATGACAGTGAATTTCTTGTAATAGGTTCTTTACACTCTGATCTGTTTCACTCCTCAGGCTGTAAACAGCGGAGCCTGGAAAAGTAGCCAAGTTTAAAGGAAAAAGACATTTATTTATTGAAGGACAGATGGATGGAGGGTGGAGGTCATAGTCCAGCTGTCAGCGTGATGTTACTGTCAGACAGAAATATAATCTGTCCTCTGGGTGTCTCCAGTTTTAACACATTTTACTGCTAATGAGTCTGACAGGAGAGAGAGGGAGAGAGCATGCCAGGCGCTGAGAAGGAGGAAGGAAGGAGGAGGCGAGTTAAAGAGGAGGAGGAGGAGGAGGAGGAGGGACAGAGTGGTGGATTCAGTCAGTCCTTCGTTCAGTTGCAGCTCAAATGGAGGTTTTTCCTCCCGCTGAGGAGACTCTGATGGCATGACGACGGCTTCCTGAAAGAGAAAGAGAGACACACACATAGATATCCTGCCCTCAGTTTTCACGGTGACGGCATCCCTCCATCCTCCTCCTCCATCATCTCTCCGTCCGGCTGCTGTCGACGTCGTCAGGATGGGAGATAAAGGAACAAGGTAAGATTTAATGGGTGTGTGCAGCAGCAACACACCCTGATGAATGTGTGTGTGCGTGTGTTCACACAGAGAGCTGCTGTGTGTTTGTGGTTCCTCACAGCACCGGTTAGAGGAGGTTTGTGTGTGTGTGTGTGTGTGGTGTAACGTTACATAACGCTGTGGCAGAACCTTAAAGAGTGTGATGTCTCTGTGAGCGGCACCGACAGGTTTACTCTGTTTGTTTGGGGCTTTCTGTCTTTTATTTTGACAGTCAAAGCACACAGGAAACATGGGGAGAGGGTGGGGGGATGTAATCACTCTATGAAAGTAATTAAATTACAGAAGAAGGGTATCAGTGCAAGTATTTCTCTCAAGTAAAAGCATCTAAGACTAAAGAGCAGAAGGTGGTTAAAGTGTCACTGTGGCTGCTGCTGTGTTTCCTAACAGATTCATTCATGCACATCACTGGACTTATTAAAGGGCACTAATGTTTTACAGGCTTCAGCCACGGACTGTTTTATCCTAAAGGAACGACGGTCAGAAAACAGAGAGAAATGCAGACTCAGAGCTCAGAGCTTGTCCAAAGTTTAAAACGTTAAAAATCTAAAGCCATTCAGAGAAAAACCAAGAAAACACTGAAATGATGGAAATGTTTCATGTAAATTTCGTTTTCTGCTGTCGAATTATCCACTGGCTCATTTTAGTCCACATGTTTATCCACCACACCTCCAGCCTCCTGACAGGCCTGAGAGCTCTCCATGGCTGTAGTTCCCAGGGATGCGACTGTATCGTCTGCTGGAGCGGCTGACTTATTTTACTTCTAGAAAGGTTTAGAATCTGTGCTCAGCTTTGAGCCCATGTTCCACCTCGGCATCAACATTAATGAAATTCAAAAACAAATCCTCCCCTCTGTGCTCACGTGTCTGAGGAACGGCATTAAATGAGGCGTGCATTCAATAGTTGATTTTTTTTTTTAATGAATCTTCCTAAGTGCAAAATGCAATCTTTGTCATTTTCCATCTAAAAATGCTCCAAATAAACAAAAGTTCTGATTATGATTGTGAAAGCAGCAGCTTCTGATTAAACTGCAGAAGCATCACCCACTGCTTTCTGGACTCCACATTTTAAAGCATCAGCGTTGGCATTTTGGCTGCTGCCTTGTTAGAAATGACCAAATTTAAACAAGCCGATGGATGCCGAGTTACCAGCGAATGCTAGCTAGCCTGGTTTCAGCAGTTGCCTGCTAATCTGTGCGCAGTTACATCCAAATAAAATCCCGACGTTTCACTCATCAAAACTGGAGCTCCGCCTTCTTGGATGGTCTGTTACTCCAATGAAACCACAGCAGCCATGTAATTGGTCAGATAATTGCATTAAAAATGCTTCAAAGGCTCCAACAGCACAAACATGGTCCAGAGGTCCAGTTCAGGGACTCCAGGTAGCTGAGGTGAAGCCTAGCAGACAGCTAGCAGCTACAGCCACCTGTGTCACCATCCACCTGTCAGTCAGAGAGGCCACACCCCTAATAATGCAACCTTTAAGCCTTAATCCAGTTTAAACAGGTGAGTTATAGAAACAGTCTCCCCCTGTACGGCTGTTATGAAGGGGGAAATTAGCTACAGAGACCAAAGCAGTTTCTGTATCAGGCTGTAAACATGTTTGTTTCTGCTGTAAAGTTTTAATGTGGGGACTGACTGTGGAGCCTCTGCTGGACATCTGAGGAACTGCAGACCTTCGTGCTCCAGTGTTGGATTTATTTTTTAGCTGCTTGTTTATAATGTAGAGTTTTATCCATTATAGTCAGTCTCACCTGACTTCCTCTTTGACTCCTATCCCTACCAGAGGAAACTTCACAATAAAACTGCAGATCACAAACATCTATGAGATCTCAGATTAGCTTTGAAACAGCCTCCTAACAGGAAGCTGGATCAAACCGTCAGCGTAGTTGGCATATAATTGATATTTTACATTGAAGGAACACAGATTTGAAATCCCAGTATCAGGTCATGAGGACCTGAGGGTCCCTCAGGTCTTTGTTAATGTTTCCTTTCCTAGGCCTGGTTCCAAGGTGGGGCCGTAGTACAGTGGGGGGCTAGAGGTCTTTTGAATGGCACTTGATCTGCCTGGTGACTCAGCAGTGACCAGTTTACCTTGGAAAACCGTAACATAGGTAACTTGCCCCCATCAAGACAACTCGTGCAAACAGACCCAAAATGTAAGATTGGTGGAAGGTGCCTGCAGCTGCTTTAGGTAGGATAAAATTAGTCGTGACCACCCAGGCAGTTTGAGAGCTGGTGACGTTAGCAGGACCTCACATATCTGAAAACTCTGAAGCACTTTTGTAAGTAGATTCAAACCTGATAAGTCATCCAGAGATATGAAGCTTAAACAACTAAAATATCCCCTAAAATATCTAAAAATGGATTTTTGTGACACAGTGACAGCATTTTGAAAATGTACTCACAGTTTTCGGCGTTCTTGTCTGCCATTGCTGCTTGCTGTTTTGTGTGAAATGTGATAATTCCCATATACGGTCCCAAATCACCACCCAATGAATTCCTTGAGGAAATGGGCGGAGCAAGAAGGTGTGAGAATTTCGAACCTTGATGCTTTCTTTGACTCTTGTTACACTGAGGGCGTTTCACAAATACAAACACAAATAAAGACAATAAAATGTGCGCATCAACATGCCGATCACGTCACTTCACCTGACAGTGGCTCTGATGTTGTAGTTGAACAGTCAGGTACAACTAGCTGTTCAGGACGTAATTGGGCAGTTGACTGATAAACAGTTGCATGTCCAGGTTCCTTCGTTGTTCCATGAGAATTTAAGCAGATTAAGTGTTGAACTTGCATTTGGTATTAAATACCAAACTGAAGGCAGAGGCCGGCTAACGGGCAGCAGCTGAAGGTGCTGCAGTGAAGGCCCATGGGTTCTTCAGGCTGTCACTGACTGCAAAGCATTTTCATCAAAGTAATAAAAATATATTTAAAATTTTGTTAGTTTATCACATTACGTTTGTGCCTCTGAAAATGGGGGAGTCTGTACGTCTTTAAATCCTGAACAGTTAATGCAGTAGGTTTGTTAAACCCTCTCAATGAATCTTCTCCTGATCACATTTCCTTGACCTTTCTTAAAGAGGAGGACTGTAGTACTCAGAGAATCCACCTGTTAGTAATGTGAGGGTGGATGTTGTTGATGTGGCTCTGCAGTGGTGGAGCTGCAGCGTCTCCTCTGCTTTACCTACTGTGTTGTTGCATGCAGACTGTGCACACATGCACATCCTGGTGGAAAATCACTTGTCTTATTGAAGCTTTCAGCATCTCTGAGGTCAAATGAACTCATGATCATCCTGAAATGCTCCAAATGGAAACAACCAGTGCAGAGTTCCACTTCAGCCTTTGCTTTGCACATTTGTAAAGATACAACATTACAAAGTGCTTTACACAGGTAACAAGTATCGCTCAGAGCTCACCTGTTTTAATACCCTGCTCAGAAATGGCCGTTATCAGGTGGAAAACGCAGCAGTAACTTACACGATGATCTTTTTGTTTTCATGAACGGTCAGATGGTGCACCGCTATGAATTGTGGGACAGCATAATTTCCTTTCCTTTCATAAAGGAAGCTCCAATGTATCCTTTGCTAAAAGAGGTAATAAAGGGAGCTTTTAAGCACCTTTATTTAGTATTTAGAGAAAGTAGAGAGTAGACTCAGCTTCAGCTGCTTCCAAGGTGCACAGAGTCTGAGGAGGTTAAAGCTCCAGCGACCTTCATAGTGGAGAGAACATCTTTATCATCTGACCAACCTTTTGCTATTTAGGGAATTCCACCGGCTCTCATCACTGCTGCCACACAGATACTTCCAGGTCACTCAGTTAGAAGCCTTCCTGAGAAGAAAATGACTGCAACCTCGAAACAGAAGCTGTCATATCGGGGGAAAGCAGGACGCAGGTGGCCAAAGATACCATCTTTGTAATGTGCTTTGCTCTCTGTGGCATCTCCCACACTACACACAGATATTTTGTTGTTAACTGCAAATTTGCATCTTCCCATAACTTCAGTTTCCTTCAGTCTTGATGTATTTCCTGCAGCACTTTAAGTCAGAAGCATGACACCATGTCAGCTGCAGGAAAAAAGACTGGAGGCGTTAGCTGCTTCCAGCTGTGTGTGTTACACCTCTCAGACTCCAGCACTGTTGGAGAACAGTTCTTTTTATTACTTCACCCGATAAAACCAGGTGAAACGAGCACGCTGCAGGTGCGGTGACACCAATTAAACACGTTTTTCTCCCAGGTACACAAGCTTCCTCTGCAACGCTGGCTGAAACGTGTCACAGACAGCTTATTCTGCCTCCTACTGGTGGGTGAAACAAACGCATAAATGGAACAAATGAACTGCTAAATAAATCAGTGACGGCTGTGAGCAGGTATTTGGGCATAAAAGAAAATACACTGTGCAGGTGCCACAGGTGCCACATTCCTCCCCAGCAAAATGAACATGAGCCTTGATTTAAAGCTCAGCACTGGCTATAAAACCCAGTAGTATTATATGATGTAAGGCTGTGACATTGAACATTACTCATTTAATGGTGATGACTGTCAGACAAGTAAACGTCTTGAGTGCCCTTCAGGTTTTACCACTGCAGTACATCACTATCACTGTGTGACGTAATCACACCGTGCTCTCAGATAGCGCTGTGGCCTTCCCACACTGAAAACAATACGATCAGTCCTGAAACATACTGAAAACAGTTTGTTTACCCGGGCTGCTGTGACTCAGGAGGTGGAGCAGGTCATCTTCCAATCAGAAGGTTGGCGGATCGATCCCTGACTGCTCCAGTCTGCGGCCAAAGTGCCCTCGGGCCAAGTCGCTCTCTAACGTGTTCATCGGAGTGAGAATGCTGGATAGAAAGCACTTTGAAAAACGTGCTTGTATCAATGTGGGTGAATGATGCGAGCAGAAAAGCGTTACATAAGATCTCAGATCGAGTCAAAAATACGAGTTCAGCCAAAACGCTGTTCAGTAACCAAACCAGGTGAGTAATGCTTGAACACCCGTGAGCCTGTTAGCTGTGCATAAAGCAGGTAAGTATTAAGAACAAATAACAGTGTTAACAGCTGTAATTCAAATCAAGGATGTCAGCCCTTCAGTCTCAGTATTATCCTGCAGGGACGGCATGTGTGGGCGTGGCCAGGCCACACTATATAATGTCCATATGATGGTGCCAGCGTGTTTTCATACAGTGGGTTGGGGAGGTTGTGCCTCACGATGAACAGGTTGACCTAATGTTTCAAGTCCTGGCTGATGCTACCTTGAAGGTAAGCTTTGCCCTGGTCCACGCTGAACCGTGCGCAGTGTGGCATGCGGCGCCTGTCTGGGATTGTCTTTTTATTAAACCTCCTGCACTCTCTCAGGCTTTTTGTCCTCACACAAACCGCTGCAGATGCATGCGAGGAGGTGGCTTTGTGGATAAAGCCCTTCTTTATCAATCCTGGTTGTGGTACCGGTCGAGGTATGGCATTATATGTTTTGGCTACTGGGAGATCATCACCTCAATGTCCATTTTTGGGTTTTTGATGCAGCGCTTTTCCTCTTTGACTCCTCCCTGCACATTTGTTTAACTGCTGCTTGTTCACTGGTGGGGTGACTGACGCTGATGGTGGGTCCCACAGTTTGTCTTAATGGAGTGAGTAAGATTCTCACTGCTGGCTCCCTGAAGAAGGTCCGGCAGCATGTTCAGGGCCTTTTCTGGTTTTCTTGTTCTCTTCCTCGGTGACATTAAAGCCTTTTACTGGTCTTTGTACTGTGTCCTTACTCACTGCTACTGGAACCAGAATCTCATCTGACCCTGCTGTTATAGCCTTTGGTCCAAACAGGCTAAGATTAACCTCCACCCACCCTCAAAGGGGATTTCTGACCCATTGGCAGCTCTCACGTGCAGCAGCCCATCCTTGCTCAACAACACACTAATGGGGTGGACTTTCAAATCAGGCAAGTTCTGGGACTTCCAGGCCTCATGATTGATACCTGGGCTCCAGTGTCCCACGGAGCTCGAGTCTACCAGCTGTGCAACCTTCCTGCGTTTCGTGTAAGGGTCGTACATCTGAGATGGTCCTTCCTTACGTCTCACACCAGACTCCAAGGGTGCCGGCGGATTGCGAGTTGTGATGTTTTCCCCACACTGAGCCTCCGGGTCTCTGCGTGAGCTTGCACGACTGCTGAGTGAGCTGAGCTTTGGTGCTATCTGTGTTAAAAAATACTCCAGTAAAAATTGAAGTACTGATTCAACTACTTTACTGAAGTAAAAGTGAAAAGGTTCAGGCTCTGAAATGTACTCCAAGTAAGAAAGTAAAAGTAGATCTTTGGAGGACATTTCTACCAGCTGTTTTTGTGCAAAGCTAACTGAACCTCGTGCTATATTAATATAATAATATAATAATAAATAATAATAAAATAATAGCAGACACGGCAATACAAACTTTTTTTGACTCTGTCTCCACACCTAAACAGAAAAATTAGTACAGTCGGGGGTTAAAGTGGGATTGGGCAGGTGGGCCGCGGTGGCTCAGTGTGGGGAAAACATCACAACTCTGTGCTGTGATCAGCTGCTGCTGCTCTGTGTGGATTTACACAGCTGAGCTCGAGCTGATTTCTGTCCTCTGTGCTGACAGTTTGCTGTTTATACCGTCTTTATACTGACAGCATACAGCTGGCATAAAGGTGGAACTGAGTGAATGAATCTCAGCATCATCGGCTTAATTCAAACTGATCTCTGCTACACTTGATGTAACCTGCAGCTCTGACCATGAGCACCACAGCCACGTGCACCAGTCCAGCACAGAGCTTTACTGTAACTTCACCACAGTACAGCAAACTGACCCGTTTATCCTGCAATAAACTGCAGTTTTTGAATAGCACAAAGTCCTATACCTCAGCTTGTTTTGCAGGATGAAAGAACACAACTTCGCATCATACACAGATCCAGTATCTGATTTAAAAATGCTGTTCTGGATTGTTCAGGTCTGCTATAAATGATGCACAAATGATGTTTTTGCCTCTCTCGTCTCTTTGCGTGCGATGAGCCCCTGCGATGGATACCAGGGCTTATTGCACGCAATAGGATTGTATCTTTTTGGTGGTATCATTTCCTCATTTAGGCTCTAATCAGTGTGATGTTTGAAGGCGTGCAGTGATGTGAAATAAAAACGTCCCTCAGGCGTTAAAGTAACGAGCCTGTTCTGAAAATGTAAGGAGTAGAAAGTACAGATATTTGTGTTTGTAGGGAGTAAAAGTAAAAAGTTGTCAGAAAAATAAATACTCAAGTAAAGTACAGATACCTGAGAATTCTGCTTAAGTACAGTAATAAAGTATTTGTACTTTGTTACTTCCCTTGCAGTTTCCTATCTGTCAGTCACTCCGACCGTGCTCACATGTCACAGTGTCTCTGTGGTCTCATAGAAACAGCTGTGCTCACCTTAGTTTGACTACAATCTTCAGCTTTTCTCTTGTGTTGGACAGTTTGCCCCCCGTGACCTTTAGGCTCCCTCATTGCCATGTTTCTTCCTCGCTCCGTTCCTCTGAATTCAGACCTGCTCTCTAAATGTTTTACAGTGCTGGACAATTTGCCTCCTTTGCAACAGCAACTCGTCGCTGCTGCTCTCATCCTGCAGACACGTCGTTATCCGGCAGACCCTTCATAAAGCACTGGGAGCTCTGGCTTTGGACTAACTCTTTATTGTACTTCTGGACAGACTGGGCATGCTCACATGCACGCAGGGCTTTTCTGGCACACGGATGAGGAACTGAACCAGGAACTTAGTCAGCTGCTGGTATAATGCAGATGCATGCTTTTCTGCACATTGGGCTCTTAATATTTGCCTGAGCGTCCAGAGTGAGATCAGTTTTCCCCTCTGAACAGCTTCTTAGCTTCCACACAGGGCTCTCAGCACGTATCGCTGCCTCCACGATTTTCCGCTCCACATTAGCCCTTCTTTAAACCGCTTTCACTGCGATGTTCAAGGCTGCTGAAACTTAGTGTCTTCTGAGGTTGACTCACCAACATGTCCTTGATGCTTTCTGAATACAGTAGAAGAGGCGCTGCTGCAGCAGGAGCTGTTGTCAGTGGATTCTTGTTCTCTGTGCTGAGCTCTGCTGTTCCTCAGGTGATCATAGCAGTGCCACGTGTACATTACGGCGTATCATCTGACACGGCTGATGAGGCCGGATGTTGATCTGCGGACGGATGTGGTCTGCAGGCACGTGGAGTGACAGCATCTCTGTGCTCGTCTATGGCTGTATAAGACAAACTGGATAGCACCCCAACGTTCCTGTGAATTTACTCATTAGCACAAGTTTTTATTTATTTATTCACCTCTTCCTGCCGAAGTCTTCCTTTGCTCCCTGATTTGTTTCTAACGCTAAAAGGAAGACCTTTGAGGATTCGTGTTTCTGCACTGTGGTTGCTGTCGTCTTGTGTCTGAGTGTGTTTCTCTGTGTTTTCAGGCTCAATGATCTGAATGAGGCGCGTCAGGAGAATATTAATGAGTTCAGCGTGATCAGTCAGACATACAGAGCAGCTCAGGCTCAACACTGATGCTGCAGCTCAGGAGACTTTCTCAGCAGGAGAAGTTGTTACAGAAGCTCCAGCCTCCATTAAAGCAGTATCGGTTTTGCTGTGTGTACCAAATCTGATTCCTAAACTCGGTGCAGCCTCTGTGTTTTTGTTGCCGCCTCCTCGTTTCCTGGGCGATTCGGCCGCAGTTAGTGGACAGAACTCTCTGAGACACGTGACGCGCTCAGATTTGTCTGTTTTACTTAGTAGCTGTAAAATGTTTCTGACTTTCTCTTGTTTAATGCTGATAAACGACCTTTGATTTTTCCCGCTTACACATCGAGAGATATGAAAAGGTTTACGCGCAGAGCAGAGATAAGACGCAGACTGCGCTGCACTCTCATGTTGCTCTACTGTACCCGGACGGACCTCCTTTTTCTTCGTGGCTCAGATTCAACATGGTGCTGCAGCGCTGACATGACAGCGTCACACAGCGGCTGCAGATTTGTTGGTTGCATCCATGATGAGAATCTCCTGTTCCGCCACATCCTACAGGTGCTCCGTGGCACTCAGACCTGGATCGATCAGCCTCAATCCCAGAATGGATCTGTTCTCGTCATCTTTATTTTACTCTGCTCTGAATGCCTCATTTTGTTTTATAGAAAGTGCTTAGATTTATCTTTCTGTTAAACGGTGCTGTACCAATAAACCTATCAGCAGTAAGTGTGATCAGCAGCTCGTTGATTAATGCTGGAGTCAGGCTGTGCCAGGCCCTAAAAGTAATTAGAGGGATTTTAAAGTCAAACCTAGACTTGACGGGAGGCCAGCTGCAGCCGATGCTGCGGCCTGAGGAGTCAGCACATTTTATGGGGGCCGTAAAAAACCTTTTCTCCCTGTTTCTTTTTTGCAGAACAAACAGTGAATTGAATAACTGAGAAAGTAATCAGCAGGTTATTAAAGAACCACAGAGCTGCAGGTTGCAGAGTAACATTTGCAGTTCATTTAAAGCCGAATTTAATAGAAGATGGAACAAACTGAAGATCTTTTTAAAAATGCTGCTGATTTGAAGTTTATGGAGCAACATGTTTCAGTAAAGTTTCCCTCTGAGCAGCGTCAGCTCTTCTTTAACCCTCTGTGTGAGCTGCTGCAGTTTGAAGACGTGCAGGATTCCTTCAGCTGCTTCTTTCTGGTGTTTCTGGCTTCACGAAGCTCAAAGCACTGATTCACGTATGCAGGAAAAACCGTTAATATCATCCAACGATGCAGGCGTGCCTTTGCAGACGCATTCACACTCGCGATGAAAAATGTGCATAAACTTGAAGAGTAAAAATGAAAGCAAGGACACTGAAAACGTGATTTGATTTTTCCTTCAGTGTCTAAACAGGTTTTATTTTCAAGCTGTGCCGACGACTGTCTGAGGTTTCATGAGGCTCCAAATGTTTTAATGAGTGCCAGATGTTTCTGTTGAGTCCAGCTGCTCCTGCATCTTTGGTTTTGTGAAATAAGTGCTGATAACAAGCCGGATGGTCCCTTGCCTCTTTAGCTTGGAGCACCCATGATTTCTAGATATAATCTCAGCTTCTGATTGGTCGGAGCACAGGACAATTTTCCACTGGGCCTCGGGCCATCTTAAATGAGCTCGGGCTCAGAGAAGCGTGTGGATTTTCTGGATCCTCTGCTTGTTCTTTGTGTGGTAGACTTTGAGCTTCATGTGTGGATGAAGTGATGAGCTGCGTTAACTGCTGATGGTTTTCAGAAGTGTCCCTGAGCCCATACAGTGATCTCCACCACGGAACCAGGTCTGTTTTTAATGCAGTGCAGCCCGAGGGCCCGGACAAACACGCAGCTCGTGTTCTGGCAGCTCGACAGGAAGCCCGTCAGATAAATCCTGCGATGGGTGACGGTCAGTTTGTGGATCTGAGAAAGCTGCCGTGAGGTCAGAAGCAGCCTCTGGTATCATCAGTCTGAGGTGATGGGGCCGGTTTGAGTCTCTGTGCTGCAGTCCGGGTATCGAGGGAGTCTTCAATCATCAGTTGTCTGCTGTTGCAGAGCTGACACAACAATCAGGTATCGATCAGGCAGTTAGTGTTCCTCTGTGTCAGAGCGTCCCGATCGATCAGAAGCTCTGCAGCTTCACCCGCAGAAGGAAGAGGTGAAGAAAAGGTGTCTGACAAAATCTCAACGGCAGAAAACGAGCGTGGAAGTATTCATCTTATTTCTGATGAAGAATATCAAATAAATCCCTAAAAGTTCCTGCAACAGAAGATCGTGTAAAAGTTTTTGAATTGATTTATTGTGAGAGAAACATCGAGAATCGAGCAATAACTGAGTTTCCAAAGCATGGGCGCCTTTAAATACGTGAGAAATGAGAGATGTGGAGGAATGTGGTGATTATTATCAGGAAAACAACAACATCACAATTACAGTGATAACAAGCAATAATGTTGATGATCGATACACGTCCAAAGAGCACATCTGTACGCCGTGACCTCTGGCTTCAGCCTGCAGTCCAAACACATGCCTGTTCAGTTAACTGCTCATTATAAACTGTGTGTGTGGCATGCTGTATGCTGTAGGTGTGAACGGAAGTCTGTCCACCTGTGTGAGCCCTGTGATGGACCCCGCCTCTCACTGTATGACAGCTGGGGTAGACTCCACCCCCTGCGACCCTGAAATGGAAAAGCTGTTAGGAAAAGTGGAAAATTGCATTCAGGAGCTTTGACTTCATGGATTTCTAAGATATCTTTGAGCTGTTTTGCCTGTTTTTTGTCACCTGTGTTCAGGTGAACTGTGGCCTGACAGCCTCTCGTCCTGTAACCCTGCACTGATTCATCGCTGCGTTATGAAGCTCTGACCGCATCCTGTCTGTATCGTCATGAATCTGCTGTAAAGAATCAGCTGCTGTTCGGTTCCAATGAATCTTTAATCGTGTTTACGCTCTTTGCTCTCTCTCAGACACTCCTTTCTCTCCCTCTCGCTGACGTTGGCCAACTTCCTGTTAGTGAAGCTTTTAGGATCTTTTCTCTCATTTCACACAAACAACCAGCCGCAGAGTGTCGAGCTGCGCCGTTTACATTACAGGTGTTTAGCACAGAGAAGTTCAAGAGGACGTCTTGTTTTGTCCTCCCAGCAGCCTCAAACACCAAGACGGTCGCTCAGCTGTGATTTAGAAACAAAAAACAGATAATCTAAAAGTGTCGTGGTCGATGAACGTCTCAAAGGGCCTCAATCTGTTTTAAGCGTCACGGAGCTGATGTTTTACCTCCAGCTGCTCCGTCTGATGTGTGATTTCAGATGGCTGAGCTGCTCCGTGTTAAAATTTAATTGGACTAATTGCAGGGACTGTGGTGAGCAGCTGATCGTGCGGTGGGTGAGCTCCTAGGAGTCCCTCCGGTTTCCGGCTAAAACCGGCGTCCCGATGTTGCTGATTGATGAAGATCCACTCGGGAGGAAGCTGAAAGCTAATGGAGCCACAGCAGCTAATTTATGACAACATTAACACAGAGAGGAGGGCAGGGGGTTAATAATGTTGGGCCGCATTAGACAGAGATTCAGAGAGGAAGCTGCTGATGGTGATGATGATGATTGACGGCACATGCTCTGTTATCCCTCTGATTGTGACTTTATGGCTTTGGAGAGTGAGAACTTTAAAACTGACCGTGAAGAGCGGGGCGGGGTCACCTCCTGCTGGAAGGAGCTCAATCAAAGAGCCTAGTCAATGATTATTTAAAGCAAAACTTCCCCCAAAAAATCCATCACCATCTGTGAGGTTAAACTCACTGTTTCAGAGCTTGTGAAAGTCAGTTTCTATGGAAACCTTTGAATATGTTCACATTTTTTTACACTCAAAGCTGAAAAATCAATAGTTTTTTTTTTTTTCAAAGAAAAGTAAAGATGTGATTGCAGCCTCAGAGGAGTCAGGAGGTGCTGATCATCACTCAGCTTATAAAATAAAAAGCTGATTCGATCCATGAAGCAATAAATAAAAACAGGAGTGAAGTAAGTTCAAATGATGACGGTAAACTAAACACAAGAAAAAATGTAGCCATAAATGACACACTGCAGAGCGGTGTGTTTGTGTGCTGCACGTGTTGTGTGACATTTGGATCCTGTATGGAGAACAGCTCCTTCCTGAAGCACTGCTGGGTGTAGGCAGGGCTTCCTACACCCACTCCATACGTTTCAATTTTCAACCTCAGTTTTGCACATTTATAAAAGAACGTGCCTGAAAGAAGTGATGTGGGTAAAGTGTTGCGGAGGCCGGAGCCTCAGACCTGATTCTGTGGTGGAAATCACTGCACGGGCTCGAGAACACACCCGCTGCCATCCGGACCTGTCGAGGAAGCTCTTCCTTATTCCAGCGGGCGATGAAAGAACCATACTGAGCTGGTCCGACTGACCCGAGTACAGCCCGGACCATCATCCGCCAAACATACAGGAGCATCAACAGGAACACCTGGCAAACACTAACTCTCCGATTGTACGTGGATCCGTTTTATTTGAGAAACGACAAAGAGACGACACGTCTGGCAAAGTGCTGGAAAGCATTTATTTAATTTCTCTAATTATAATATGCTGCTCAAAAACATTTTTTTAGAGCCGTGTATTTCAGGGACTTTTATTTGACTGTTTTATTTGAAAAATATGAAATGCATACGCAGTGATCTGTGCTTTTCTCTCTGCTTCCCTTCAGAGTGTTTAAGAAAGCCAGTCCCAATGGAAAGGTGAGTCTTACCTTTTCTTACACTAACGGTTTCTCGGATGCAAGTTTGCAGTTTCAGGCTGATTTACTGATGGCCGCGTTCCTCCTTCAGCTCACCGTCTACCTGGGGAAGAGAGACTTCGTGGACCACGTGGATCGGGTCGAGCCCGTCGGTGAGTTCTCTGATGTTTAGCAGCCGTCTGTGGCCCCACTCTCGTGGAGGATGGACGGTGTTACAGCTTCACTCAGATTTTAGTTTAAGTTGATTTTTGAAATAAACCAACTCTGCCAAATCTCTCCCATTTTCTCCTGGCAGACGGCGTGGTTCTGATCGACCCGGAGTACCTGAAGGAGAGGAAAGGTGAGAAGCCTGAGTGCTGCTGTCTGTGATGGAAAACTAAAAGCAGCCGCTGTGAGAAATCGTAGCTGTGAGAGATTACGCCTCTAAACTCCCCTCATTGGTTGGTTAAAGTAATGCTCAGTGTCACCGAAGCACAAACGACGGTTCTCTTCGGGCTCACAGCCTCCCGTCACTTCCTGGGTCTGCTCCCCTCGTCCTGCCTGGTTTAATGTAGAAAATGTTTCTGTATGTAAGCTGCGTCAGCAAAACCCAGCATGAGTGAAACCCTGACATCATCTCCCGGGTCCAAACTGGTCAAAACGTCCATCTAAATTGTTTCACTTGTTGCAGGGTGATCTGTGAGCTCAGTCAGCTCAGTCAGCTCAGCAGGATAAGAAATGGGCCTCAAAGTCTGTTTTTTTTTTTTCTATTGAGAGTTTTATTTCATTTGATTCTACTTGATTAGAATAAAACTTTCTCTTGCCAGGAATTCTAACAAAGACGCCCTGACGATGTTCCCAAATACCTTGAACATTGAAAGTTGCTCCAAAATTAAAGTTTAACTTTTATTTTGGAGCAACCAAAACTAGTCAACAAACAGAGGTGTCCAGGACCGCTCCGGCCCAGCTCGCTACGAAGGCTGGACGAGCTGCTGTCTTATGTCCAGCCATCATTCATTGATCTTTAAATAGGATGTGGTTTTGTTCTTGCCTCATCAGTGTTTGTGACGCTGACGTGCGCGTTCCGTTACGGTCGCGAGGATTTGGACGTCCTTGGGTTGACGTTCCGGAAGGACCTGTTTGTGGCAAACATCCAGGCGTTTCCTCCGATTTCCGAAGAGAAGAAGAGTCTGACTCGTCTTCAGGAACGCCTGATTAAGAAACTGGGAGAACATGCCTACCCGTTCACATTCGAGGTACTGATCTGCTGCTCCACCTGAATTTTTATCCAGTGACCTGTAACCAGAGTATGTTTTATCTTTCATCCTTTTATAATTATCTGTTTAGCGTCATCCACAAGAGTGCTGAATTCAGCCTGTCAGACAGAAGGCTCAGAACGGGGTAAGGCCTCAGTCACACAGGCCTAAAGACCAGTCTGTGGCCTCCTGGCAACCTCGGGTCACTAGGGAAAAATTATTATTCCCAGACCGGGCTGGTGAGCGGCTGCTGGACGCTGCTGGCTGTCGCTGCACCAAAAATCTCCTCATGATTGTTTTGTATTTGCTCTCTGAGCTGTAGTGAAACTTGTGACAGCTCGGAGAGTAAAGGCAGCGTGTTTGCAGACAAGTTGGCGTCTTCTACAGCAACCAATGAGGCTTCTGGTGCAGCACCATGGACCAATCTCTGACCAATTTAATGCTAGCGACTGACCGCAATCACTGGCTGGAATACACACTTTTCCCTAGCAACTGGTGGTTCCCAGGGGGTCACTGACCGGACTCGAGGCCTGCGTCATTGAAGCCTATCAGAGATTTGCATTGGTGGAATTTTTGGATCAACACCTCAGCGTCTGTTAAATATTGCGATATGTGAGGGTTTGTCAGGGGAAAAAACTCCTGCACTTATTTGTAGCATTGCCTGCAGTGTTCCTAAAGTCCTCCACATTAATGGAAAGATTCCTTTTTAATTATAATAATCTAGAGTGTTCAGTTTGCTGCACTGGCTCCAGTATTATTAGCATGGAGCTCGCCCACCTTGCTAAGTCTCCACGAGCTATTCACAGTTTACCTTCACGTCTGTCCAGGCTGGATGTTTGACCTCTTGGATATAAAATGTCCTCATTTCATCTTTGTATCCTTCTGAGCATCTGTGAGGAAACATGTCCAAAGTTTACAAAGATCCATGTAAACAGGATGCCAGTCTTAATGGAAGTGTGGCTCCATTAGTAGAAAATAATGGCAGATGAAGCTGTTCGGGCTGTCTGCTCAGATATGAATGAATGATTAAATTAGTTTGGAAAAAAAAAATAAAAAGCTGCCTCATGCATGATGTTTGATCACATAAAGTCCATCTGTCGAGCTTCAGTTGCTCATCTCTTCCTCGCAGATGATCCGATCACACAAACTCTACAATTTCACTTTCAGCACAAAAACAAAAAAGTAAGAAAAACAAAGTAACGTGACGGAGAAGACGGAATCCAAAGTGAAGATCATGAAATGTGTTTTGGAGATTTTTCTCCCACTCTGCCCTGTGCCATAAATGTTTCAGACATTTTAAATATTTCATATGTTTTCAGATCCCTCTGAACCTGCCGTGCTCCGTCACCCTGCAGCCGGGACCGGAGGACACCGGGAAGGTAAAGCCACGACTTCCAGTTTAATTTTACTTTACTTTTCTTTTACTTTGTGCTTCATTCATTGTGTTGCCGTGCAGCTCCTCTGGGTTCGAAGAGCCTTTCTAAGGTGAGAATGTATTTGTATTTTGGTGTGTCCTCAGGCCTGCGGAGTTGACTTTGAGGTGAAAGCTTTCTGTGCAGAAAATGTTGAAGAAAAGATCCACAAAAGGTAAAAGTGAGTCAGCTGCAGTCCGGCCCCTCGGCACAATAAAGAGATGAATTATGAATGAAACTGAAATCAGTCATGGCTTTGAAGCTGCCTGCACACATACAGATTACTGCTGCAGGCTGAGCACCTCACTGCTGAATGAGAATCAACCACAATAATCTGGGACACACTCACACTGAAAGAAATGTCTCCAAGTTCATAAAATGACTGAATTTTTTTTTGTGTTGCTGCAGGAACTCAGTGCGTCTAGTTATTAGGAAAGTGCAGTATGCTCCAGAAAAACCCGGTCCTCAGCCGACAGCAGAAACCACCAGACAGTTCCTGATGTCGGACAAACCTCTGCACCTGGAGGCCTCTCTGGACAAGGAGGTAACACCTGAGGGATAAATACACTCAGTTCAACCATCACCTGAAGACACACCACCAGGCAGCAAAACTCATCTACGGAGCACTTTTCCAAACAGAAGTTCAATTCAATTCAATTTTATTTATATAGCGCCAAATCACAACAACCAGTCGCCTTAAGGCGCTTTATATTGTAGGTAAAGACCCTACAATAATTACAGAGAAAACCAAACAGTCAAAACAACCCCCTATGAGCAAGCACTTGGTGACAGTGGGAAGGAAAAACTCCCTTTTAACAGGAAGAA
>JAVDPK010002947.1:46761-61823 GCA_034780415.1 Cichlasoma orientale | reverse complement strand
TGTGTGTGTGTGTGTGTGTGTGTGTGTGTGTGTGTGTGTGTGTGTGTGTGTGTGTGTGTGTGTGTGTGTGTTTATTGCAACCTGTGGCGGCAACTGTGGCTTTGAAAACCTGACCACATGCAAGAGTGAGGTCTGAATCTCTGCAACGTGCAGCAGAGTGGCAGTGCAGAAGTGGCAATGCAGAAGTGGGTTAGAGCAGCAGAGAGTGAGAGAGAGAAAGGATGAGAGAGACTTGAGAGGGAAAAGCATATAGAGACAGACGGGAAAAGAGAGAGGGTGAAAGAGCAAGCGATCGAAAGTGCCAGAGAGAGACAGAGAGTAAGAGACTAAAAGATTGAGAAAAACAAAGATTAAACAAAGAGGAGATGAGGTCAAAAGGAGGAGGGAAACTGTGAAATATGGACATGGTGGAGGGCGGAAGGGAGGGAGGGAATGACTGAGGCAAGTCATGATGGAGACAAAGAGTGATAAAGGGTGGGGGGGTGCATAGGAGAGAAGGAGCAGAGCAGAGTTAGGAGATGTAAAGTGAAAGAAATAGATGGAGTAGCTGTGAGAGAGGGAAAGGGATAGGAGAGTTGGATTAATGAAATAAATGCAGAGGAGGGCTCTGGAGGAAAAGAGGAGATAGGAGAAGAAGAGAAGCAGGAGGTGAAAGAGGGTAGAGATAGAAAGAGGCGGCTAAGAGGAGCAGAGGGAGAGGAAGAGATTAATAGTTTTGTAGATCTGCTCCTGTGTTGCTACCTCAAGAGTAATGCCTTTTTCTCCAATCCTTTCTTCCATCCTCCTAGATTCCCTTTTTAAAAGGGCTTTCTGGAATAGACACAGACACAGTCAAACACATACACACATATGTGTGTGTGTGTGACGCATATACACAGATGCACGCACAATGAATAACTGCAGTGATTCATGTAAGTTGTCTTCATTCCGGAGAGCATTTGCCAGCTCACTAATAGGAGAAATTCTTTAATACTGTGCCACTATGGATTTCAAAGCCACTTACTGTAGTTCACATGTCTCTGAACACATTCAAAGACCTGGGCCTTCACCGTGCAGCCATAAATAACCCACAATGCAGAACAGGTTGCTGAGAGTTTTATTTATTATTTTATTTTTTATTTTTTCCTGTAAAGTGTGTGTATGTGCTCATGCATGCAGGTGAGCTTGTTTGTTTGCATGCTTGTACATGCACAGTCATGCAAGGGAGACGCTAAAAAGTTCCAACCACAGGAGCTTCTGGAGAGGAGCTTTGATCTTGGTGCTTATGATTAATTACTTCAGTGCTCTATCTGTCAGTGGCAGTGAGGCTCCCAGGCCATTTTGTAGCTCAATATCCACCATGTACAACATCAGCATGTTCAAAGCTTATAGTGGAACCTATTGTCTGACGTCTGGCTCCTTGTGTTAAAGAAAGAACAGGGAGAAAATACAGCAATTTATGACTTCATTACTAAATCTGCAGTGATTAAGCAAGGTTCCTTCTCTAATTTACCCTGGCAAGGCTTGACTTTAAGTGCCACCCACTGCGCGCAGACAAAAAGCTTCCATCAAATTATGTTAATGTTGATGTAAAACATTTATGGCTTGTACTTCTTACTCCTGAATATTTTGCATTTCTATTCCTCCGACTCTGGCTTTGGGCGCTAACCTGCAATACCACTGTGTTCCTTTGGCTGAAGTTGAGCACTTTCATCATTAATATTTAGCTCTGGAATGTTAATGATCTCTCTGAATCATATCATCATGCCACAACCTCCAATTAACCTCTCTGGAATGTTATCGTGCCCCCATTCACACGCACGCACGCACGCACGCACGCGCGCGCGCACACACACACACGCACGCACGCACACACACACACACTCACACACACACACACACACACACACACACACACACACAGTCTCATTCAGGGACTCCCTGCCTTTGCCTCTCTCACCTCTTTTTCATCTCTAACTCTCTTTGGCACATTTTGCCTCTCAAAGAATGTATGCTGAGACAGTTTTCCCTCTCATGTTTGTGTATATGTGTGAATACACATCCTGTGGTGTCCAAACCTGAAAGACAGCGCCTGCCTTTCAGAGTTCATCTTCACTCAAGAGAGATCCAAGGCCTGTCTTCCATTTGTCCTTGGTACATTTTTAATAAAGCTAATCTGAGATTGGTGGATGAACCTCGTCACCTGCCTGTCATTCTTTCACTTTTCATTCTCTCGATGTTACACTTTATGTGCGAGAGGCTCTCTCGGGACTGAATGTGGTTTAATATAGATGATTTTGTTGTTGTTGGGGGGGTTTGTTTCGAATTTACAATACTGTGTCCTCATAAATATGAGTTGAGGCATGCGTTGCCTGCAAAATTATAAACACACACATAAACATGCAAATATGAAACTTATAGTGTATCAGTCACACAGTGAGTCTTTGCATTGATGATTTTAACATTTTCACATGATTATCTTTTAAAAGCAAAACCTCCTGTGCCATCTGCCTTCACTGATATTTCACAGAATAAAAGTGAAACGTCACAGTTACCTTGAGAGTTGAGGCAGTTCTGTTGCTCTTTCATAAGCTTAGCTGCAGGTAAAGTTATAGGATAGGTTTAAACCTGGTTTGTCTGGCTTAAAGCACCTTTGTTTTATTTCACACCAGTTTGCTATATTCCTATAATGCTTACTGTTCAAAGGATCATTTTTACTGAAGTGAGAAGCCGAACAAAACAGTGTCCAATGGGACAAATAGCATGTGCTCTTTGCAGTTTTACCAAAAATAAATGTTTTTAAAAAGACTATTGTTGGGAAGAGCCGGTACAAACATACATTAATTGTTAGAAATGTTAGTTTTCAAGTCTAAACAAAACATACAGTAGAAATAATGCATCTGAAATAGATATTAGTTACAGTGATTTGGACCCAGGACAAGGATAGATTCTGCAGAAATTGCTTGTTGCACAATACACAATGTTTCAATGCAGTGCCGTTACCTTTTCCAAAATCTCTCTCATCATGTATACTGCCACGCGAACAAAAGAGCCAGTTTCGGTCGCACAATAGCACAAAAGGCAATGTAAAAAAAAAGAAAAAAGTTTCCATCCACAAAGTTTCCATCCATCCATTTTCTTAATAATTTATCCAATTCAGTGTTGCTGGGGGGCTGGAGCCTATTTCAGCTGACAATGGGCAAGAACCAGGGTAGTTTGCCAGTATATCACAGAGAAACATTCACACCCACATTCACACCTACAACCAATTTAGAACCACTAATTAATGTAACATGCTCTTCTTTAGATTGTGTGAGAAAGCCAGTGTACCTAGAGAGAACCCGTGCAGGTACGAGAAGAACATGCAAAAAAGGCTCCAGCCAGCAGGTGAGGCTTGTTGTGAGGCAAAAGTGCTAACCATCGCAGACCTGAGGCTCCCCAAGACATTTCCACAATGTCAACAATACAAACATTTATGACTTTAACATTATTATTTTCTCATTGTGACGACATTATTGCTAAAAAATAAAAATATCCACTGCATCTTTAGTTTCTCAGATGTCAGGGGTAGATGAATACCTGTGTATAAAAGACCTAAAACGCGATGCTTTACCAAGTAATCAATTCACTGACAATGATCTCAATCCCAGTAACCATTTATTGTACAATATGGAAATGGAAATGACAGCTCGCAGATGACAAGACACACAAAAAAAAGCAGTAACAGTGCAGCAGCATAATTATAATTCCTGTGGGTGTCTTTTAGACACACCTGTCAATGTGTTACAGTACATGAAGATAAGGCTCTCTGAGGCGTTTGGATTTCAGTCGGCCAGTTAAGGTGCATCTTATCTGCAGTTGGTTTTAACACAGAAATTTATTCTACTTTACCAAGAATTCTTTTTCGGGAAGTTGTGGTTTAGTTTGACCAATTCTAAACTGCAGCTCATGTTAGATGCTAAGCGACAGACCAAAGAGCACAAGTACATTGTTGTTGCAGTTAAGAAACTTCTTTCGGTTGCTCCCTTGCCACAAGTGGTTGCTACAGCGGGTTGCTCCACATGTTTGATTTGCCCGAGTTTTGGATATCGGATGTCGTTCCTGAAGTTGCCACAAAAGGGATTTATGTCTCCTGCTGGGACGGAAATCAGCAAAATAGTCCTGCAAAGAGGATAACTTATTACACCTATTACAATGATAATTATAAAACACCTCAACAAAGGAGAAAATAAGAGTCTAAAGCTTTATAAAGCTTCTCCACCTTTGCTGTTGTGATACAGTTATTTATGTCCTCTAATTCGGTCTCAACCCCAACTGTCTGTTAGGTGTGATGTTTTTTAAAGAAGAAATAAATTATTAACAAACTGATAATTTGAAGACAAAGTGGTAAGGGCTGAGAACACTGCTGATCCAACCGACGTTTTACATCAAACAGTATTGTTGAGATCCTCTGTTACTTTTAACTCACTGCTCATTAGTTATCCCGAGTGCTTGTTCCATCACTCAATTCCAACACGAGTTTAGGCACGCTTATTGTAGTCTGTGTCCCCTGTGCAAAAATGCTGTTACCCAAGACAGAAGTACAAACATCAAGTCTAGATGCTTTACTCAGCAACTGGAAAAACAAACTAGAGATAAAAACTAGAAGACAAAGATTTACTAAACAACTGACTTCAATTTAACAAATATAAAAACATGCAGTGCGGTACTCCATCCCTTAGTGGATCAACAATTAAATACAGTGTTATTATAGTTTTTAAAAACCCTTTTACAAAAGTAATAATGCCAAATCTTTCTTAGGTCTAAGGTTCTGGTTCCTAAAAGAATCTCAACACTTAGAAAATTACAAAGCATCTTTTTACCAAAACATTCCTAAAGACAATCAAGAGGAGATTTTTTTCAAGGGTCTGAACGACATGTTTCATCTGAAGTCTTTTCACTATTCTTTCTAAATTTTTTAGTTTAGTTCCATAATTTATTTAATATTCACTGTGATTTGGGGAGCTTGATCTAGTGTATGTTACAACAAGCTATAAAAATGAATGAATAAACATTTATGTGATGGTCCTATGAAATATAAAATGTATTCTTTTTTTTTTTTTTACTCTATACATGCAAGATACGGGAGCCTATTGCACCACTTTCTGAGAGTTTTGTGCAAAAGCAAACTTAAGCCAAAAATCAGGATATTTTTCTGTCTACATTTACTTTAAAACAACAAGTGGATCCATTTGCCTTCTGCCTTGTTGTGTTTCAGTGAGGGTATCTCATTGTGCATCTGTATTGGCAAGTATGGCAGTGCACAACGGAGGAAAAATTAATTCATCAGAGTCACTGGAAGTTACCTTGTGCCCCTAATAAAGTTACTACTTACTTCCTAGAAACAAAATTTAATATTAGAGGACCCTCACACTGAGCCCCACCTCCCCCAACCCTGTCAATATTTCTACGGCCTTTTTATACACTTACTCTAGTCTTACTAATGTATTGCAGTACATACTCTTGCTCTCTTTTGCATCTCTTCCCTTCATTTTTCTCCCTCTCTCTCTTTTGCAGCAGTGATTGTGATGAATTGAGTCATCTTAAGTGTTTCCTCTCTGTGTGCATCCCGAGAGGATTTCAATCCCCCTCTATTTTCCCTTTTCTCCCCCCCTTCACTGATTCCCTCCACTTTCTGTGCACTCATCTCCCCATCCTTTATCTTATTGCACTTGTTCGCTGTATCTCTTGCTCCCCACTTTATTCCTGTCTCCCTCTCACCATCTCTGCCTCCATTCCTATCCTTTATTCGGAAAGCATTACTCAAATCACAATCACGCTCTCAGACTGCTCCCCCTCCTCCCCCGCCCCCACCACCCTGCAGTAAATAGATGATTTGCAGAATGGAGAGTGAATGGGTATTAATAGTATCAAGCTATGGACTGCAGTGCATCGTAAATGAAATCCACGGCGGTCTCTGAAGATGCTTTTCAGTTACCAAGGTCACGACCTCCAGTTGTTCTGCATCATAACAGCGCTGGTAACACTCAAGTCATCATCTGGGAGAAAATTAGGGCAGCGTTTTAATCAACTCTTTGAAATGTTTTGGAAAATTAGTAGTTGCCAAGACATCAGACTTTGATCATATATGAAAAATAAATGTGAATCCTTAGAACACTCAGTCCCGCCCCCGGTCCCTTCACAAAATTTTTTTGTCACACCCTTGCCTTGTGGGGTTTTGCTTAATATAGGAGAGAACTTCAGTGTGAAATGTATCTGCAGTACACCACTTGGCGGGAGATGCCTTTGATTTGCCAATCAAGATGGTGACTTTTGAACGACCGCCACTGTATGGCAGAGACAGCCAGCCAGAGGGCTGTCAGTGTTCAAAGCCAAGGGCCCTCTCAGTTAAACAGTCTCAGTGTGCCACTACTCGAACATTTCAAAAGATGGCACATCAAGGAGCTGTTGTTGTTGGATTGCATACATCTGTATACGCACAAATTTGATCATACACAAAGAATAGTTTGCACCTCAAAATATGTGTAGCCACAAATACTGTACAAGCGTCCATAGACACAAACATGCAGGCACTCACAAAACACTATAATGCAGCTTTCTGGGCTGGATGGTTTGGCAGATGACACTGTTTAACACTGTCTCTTCTGTTCTTTGCTTTGCCAGCGCTGCCATGGGATACTGCCAGGTGTAGGAAGTAAAAGAGCAAAAGAGGGAGAGAACACGAATTTGTACCTCATGTCGGCACAACGAGACTGTGAGGAAGGGAAGTGAAAATCGACAACATTTTGGTGTGAATAAGAGGTGGCTGCAAAAACTGCAGAACACAGGTGAAAGATTAAAAGTGGGGCAACGAGGTAGAAAGCAATAAAGATGAAGACACGGTTGGGGTGATACAGACAAAACTACAAAAACAAGTTAAAGTGCTGGTTGAAAAAAAGCAGGTGTTGATGACTGTGAATCAGTGCCACTTTAACTGTTCAAAAAAAATAAAGGTGGCATCATCATGATCACAATTTCAAAAGCAGAGAACAAAGAGGAAAAGTAAAGTAAAAGCAAACAAAAAGGCCGCAGTGGAGGGAAAAACAGGAACACTCTGGAAAGAGATTTATAGCTGGGAAAAGAGTTACGGTGAACATTAAAAAGGTGGGACACCACAATGGAAATGAAGGCAAAGCGAACAAACAAAAGGAAGATTTAATCACCATCGGTGTAAACATTTTATGCACAGTGTTCATATTCCTTTCATACCTGCTTTCTGTGATTCAAAACCCCAGCGACACGCCCCTAGTTAGGTTTGTTCACTTACATCAACCTGTCGATGAGGCTCCTATTTATGATGTGTTGTAATAACTGTGATGATAGGCTGCAATAAAATGCAATACACTGTTACTGTAGGTAATGCAGTGCAACCCCATTTGTACATGGTATTGCATGTACCTGTAAAATATACTCTTAGTGAAGTTTGATAAGAAAGGCTGAACATGGGGGCACACACACACACACACACAAACACACACACACACACACACACACTGAACAGGTTTGTCATCTACTTTTAGTAACCATGGACACTATAGTGGTATTTTTAAATATCATTTGATTTGGAAAAAACAATCTAATTTATTGTGTGATTCTTTGATGCACCGTGGAGTATTATTCTTCACAGTTTTATTCTAGAAACCCATCCATATTCTGAATATATAACATTTTATTTAAAAAAAAATGTAATTAAACAATAACCTTTATTGGTGGTGAATTGACATAAGTATAACAGTCAGTAATCTAACATAAAACTACAGATGGAGATTAAAATGCTGCAGAATTCCTTACAGGTTTAAAAGTAGCACATTAGGGTAAGTTTAAGATTTTTCAGAACGGTGTACTAAGTTAGTGTTGTTTAAAAACTAAATATAAAAGTAACAAGGAAGCAGGTTCCGTTGAGCTTCAAGGCTTCAGGGCTACACAGTTTATATTGGATTCACAGTATAAACTGCCAACAGGACTGAGAAAACAAACAGATCTCAAGGAAGCTGGTGGTGTTTTCCTGGAGTTCATGAGGTTCAAGTCTCGAGATATGAATTTCAAGACATTTTCTTGTTTTGTTTTTTTTGTTTTTTTGAGCATGTTTACATGTAACAGTCATAAAAATAACCTCAAATTTTTTCCCAGGTGTCATTCAACTGTATAGTATTATGAGATAAATTCTTTTAATCTTGGTTACAGGTTAGCCATAAATATCCTTTGGACAGGTATGTCGCTATATTCTGCAGCCTAGTTTGCATCAAATACATATTTTTGCACAGAAAAAAGCTACAGAGTACCTGAAATGTTAGCTTACAGCATTTAAAGGAGGCAGGTGTTTTTAGTGTGTTCAGACACACTAAAACATATTTGGAAAGCAAATGTGGAAAACATATTTATGTTTTATTTATTCATTCATTTATTGTTAATATCCGTGTTGCTGAGTTAATCCAACATCCAAAATTTAGGTACACAAAAAAATAGAAGAAAAGGCACTGGATTGGGCAAGATCCATGTAAACAGAGGAGCTCAGCTAAAGGAAGAAAGTGTGAGACTGAACTAAGTTCAAAAGTATTCATTTTTAGTATGCATGAAACAAGCTGCTTTTATGTGTTTTGTTTTGGTTTGGTGTTCAGTTCTTCATGTGCCAACAGTGTTGGCAATAGTTAAAGGAGATGTATTCTGCCTGTCTGGAAAAGAAATATTGACACATAGTCCAATGAGGGAAATCTAAATTCATCCATGATACCAGTTCATCATCTATTATCCTTAAAATAAATTATTTACTTTAGGTGAATACTTGCAAATGTGTTGATACTATAGATATTCAAGGGTGCTGTTAAGAGTAATCAGAGTCAGTATTTCATAGCTGAATAGATGTTCTCTAAGATGAACTGACAGACTTTAAATACTCACAATCATGTAGAATATAGGATAGTATTAAATTCTACGGGTCTGTTCCTGTATACTTGACCTTAATAATGAAGATAGTCAGCGCACATCCCCTCTGTATCTATAGAAGGGTATACATTAGATCTTCAATAGACAAATCTTTCTAAACAAATTTTCAAAGTAAAATTATGCTCATGATTGTGCTCAATCATGATTCACTGACGGGAACCATTGTCAGCTCAGATGTGATGTGCATAAGTTACTGTTACATAACTTGCACAGCTCTTTTAAAGGGAGTATCCACAGCAACAATCTTCATCAGTTAATTCTGTTGTTGATAATAAGCTGCTGAGCAATTAACCTGCTGTACAGTGCCTGTGCGAGCTAATTTTACACTGAACTGAACAAAACAGCTTGGACTATCAATAGATTGAACACGCTTCTGAAATGAGCACAGGCTCCACACTGAACACTAAAACCTTTACTTACATGCCTTTAAATATATATATTTGCATATAGAGGTACATCCCAGCAACAACTAAACAATCACATCAGCTGTTTGTTCCTTCCATCTGAAATGTTCTAGAAAAGATCATTTTTGGTTAAAGTACACGATTTTATAATGTAACCAGATGCTGACGAGTTCAGTTCTCTTAGTTTTCCATGATCCGGTGTTTCATTTTATAAATAAATTACACATTATATTCAACTTTCCACATGGCTGCTTGAACTTGCTTAACTAAACGTAACTGCAAGTTCATAACAAAAGCTTGCACAGATGAACCATCTAGATATTTATTTTCTTGGCGGGGCATAGTCACTGTGGCATACTTAATCCATCCATCCATCCATCCATCCATCCATCCACCCATCCATCCATCTTCCTAGCCCATGGAGCCTATTCCAGCCATCATAGAGTGACAGTGAGGTACCCTGCCATAGGTCACAACATATGTCTGCCTTACCCTGGGGCATAGAAACAATGCACTGAAACAGACAACAATTCACACTAAGTCCCTCACCTATGACAGATTTATAGTCACAAGTTAACCTAACATGCATGTCTTTTGCCTGTGGGAGCAAGGCAGAGTACCCTGAGAACACCCCCACAGGCATAATTCACTTTAATTCAATTCAATTTTATTCATATAGAGCCAAGTTACAGTGAGCCACAGGTTTGAACCCAGATCCCTCTTGTTGTGAGAGAACACCATCGTGCAATATTCAGATGAGAAGTTTGAAGGCCAAACAAGAAGCGTTCCATGTGAACACCAGTAGAATATGAGTTGGTCATCAAGGGATGGAACAAAACAAAAGGTTCAAATCCCTGAATCTGGAGGTGTGGAAATAGACACCATCTCAGCAGACGCTTGTGGCCATGTGTCCACTGGGAGCAACAGGATTGTTGAGTGCTGGGCCCTTCTCATGGATCACCTCGGCTGCAGTGCCCATCAGGGCCCACTCACACAGGGGTTCTCTGGTGGCTTATCATGACTGGCAGTTGAATTAGAACTAGTATGGACAGGGGAAATATGACTGCTTAATTAAAACAAAGCATTGTAAATGCCCATAGTGGGTGCTGAGGCAATGGGAGCAGTTGTAGGAGCAACTACAACTCTCAAGGTAGCCAAATGCCTCATCCACATAATAATAATAATAACAATAAGTGACAAAAGTAAAGTATTATTATTAATATTATAACGCTTTAGTGGACTATGCGTGGAGAGCCCAAATTTAACAGTTGAGGTTGTAACAATTAGAGCCAGGAACTTTTTGGAGTTTAAATACTCCAAGTATTTTTCAAACACTTCAACACTGGCCTCATCCTCAAGCTGTACTATTTAGCTCTGTTCTGTTTGCTGATTATGGCTTTTAATGGGATGTTTAAGGTCACAAAGTGTGCATTGAACTGCAATGTGATCCACTGATGTTTTACTCTGTGTCTTAAAGACTCCTCTTGTGTTTCAGTTGGATGAGAGGTGCGGTAGAGGGCTTAGGGAGCCCAGCTAAGCAGTGAACGGCACTCTTAGTTGCAGTCTGGTTAATGCAATTTGCTTTTCACAGAAAAGGTGTGTGTCTCACGTGGCCCACTGCTTTCTTTCTATTTGGTGAAGACAGAACACTATATACCACTCAAAAACACACATAATCTCCCTCAACCTGCTGATCATGCAGACAAACAACTTGTGTTTAAAGTGTGCCATTTTTGTCAGACCAGACAGAAAATTGATTTTTACCATCTCTGTCATTTCTAAATGTAAGTAGCCTTTCCTTTCCTTTCCTTTCATTCATTTCCTTTCCTTTCCTTTCCTTTCCTTTCCTTTCCTTTCCTTTCCTTTCCTTTCGTGTTTCTCTTTATAGCCACTATGACAACTCTGTTCCAATGTCTACTCCAACTACTGGAATTTTGTGCAATCACAGCTTTTGTCTATAACACTGTTTCCATGCAAAAGACTAGCAAGCATCTTCTTCAAAATCTTTAAATGGAAGTTTTCAACACAAGTTCCAAAGATAGGGCAGACATACAGTATGTTGCATTGTTTTAAAAATAAAACATGGAAGCATTGTAAAGAAATACAGCAGGAGTAGGACACAATGTTTAGAAATAAAGACGGAAAACCAGACATGCCACATCACAAAGATGTGGAGTGTGGGATCCAAATAAGGGATTCAGGTGACAAAATAATTCAACTAAAAACAAGTTTTAACATCTGATGAGAACAACATAAGCAAAGTTAAAGGTGGGGACCAAGGCACAAATTAAAGTAATTAACAGGTGAAAACAAGGTGGGTGAACAGGGCTGTGCAAAATCATCCACGATAATATCGGTATAAATTTTTATGTGATACTAAAGTGTCATATTGTGATATTATTGTTATAGGAACACCATGCGTTTACGTTCCCTAGTGTGCACAATGACAAGACAGGGCCAGACGTGCCACCTTGTTTCAACAGAGTCACACTTTGAACTCGGTATTGTGTCATCGATGAACTAAGTCATTAGAAAAGAAGACTAGAAAACGCCCTTTAGTTACTTATAAATGCTGCTGCCTGCAAGCTGCAAATATCAATAAAACATTGTTCAGTATTTTATGACTTTATTGACAAAAATATTGTTAGCACTAATTTTCTTGAAATATTGTGATATACTGTAATTTTGAGGCTATATTGCCCTCACTTAGTGGGACAAACAATCACAAACACAGAAATAAGACTAAATGTGACAAACACTGGACAGAGGGAGGAACAGAAAGAGAAATGTTAAGGGAACTAAAATTACCACACACACAAAAAAACCCAAAATAAGACAACATGTGATTGTAAAACTGAAAGTCATGACTAGAATAGCTATGAAGTATAACCAGGAGTCATCTATTTATCCATGCATATTCTTCTACTTATCCAATTCCAGGTTGCAGGCGGGCCGAATCCTATCCCAGCTGTCACAGCACAAAAGGATTGATGCAACCTAGACAGGTTGCCAATCTATCACAGGGCAGTCAGGAATCTAAATCTCAACGCTATCATAAGGAATAAAACTAAATTTACTAGAATAATAAAGAAGTCAAAGCACAGACTAACAATAAAACCCAAACAGAAACCCAACGCCAATAGATTGATCCGAACCTAAAACACAAAAAGACAAAATCTTAGGGCTTCCAGCCAGCCTCGTATAATTGTTCAATGCACGTCACCTTAAGTTACTCAGCAAACTAACCCAAATCCCAGACAAAAGGCAAAGTGCTTCTGCATCCTTAGGTCCTGCTTTGGTTGTTTGCTTTTGATTACTCCCTCTATCCAGTGTTTCTCTTAAAATTCCCTCACTTCAAGGCGACCCAAGTGCATAGCAGTTAAACGAGGAGGCAGCTGGATATCTCTGAATGCTTTTTTTTTTTTTTTTTTAAAGCTGACATCCAGGAAATGGTGGCTCTACAGCCTCACACATCTTCACACTCACACACATTCATCTGTACACTTGGACAGACACTTGGGGCTGACATTTCAAACTGTCAGAGAGAATGCTGTCAAACTGGGTATTGTTGTGGGACATGCCTGCATGCGGATGTGCTTCTCTGTGTGTAAGTGTGTGTGAGCGTGTGATCGCAGGCAGGCATGTGTTTTTTTTTTTTGTTTGTTTGTTTGTTTGTTTGTTTTTGGAGTGCTTGCTTTATATTGTCTGTTGCAAATTTTTGGAATCTTAATTTCTTTTTTTCATATAGATCTTACACACACATACACACACACACACACACACACACACACGCACACACACACACTTCTTACAGAGTACTAGCTGAACGAGACACACATTTGAGGTCCAACCCCTCTGACCCCCCCACCCCCACTCCCACGCTGCACATACACACACTCTCACCCCCTACCCTCCGCACACATACACTTATCGAATTAAATAAAGTCAGCATTTTGCAGCCAGTCGGTTGCAGGGAAATAAAACACCGTGTCATTTAGTGCTGATGGGATGGAGCCTCTATAAATAGTAATTTCCTGCTTGGCTTTAATTAAGTGGCGCTACTGTCAGCTGTCACAGAACACAATTATCAACCAGACCCATTTAGCAAACTAACCCCTTTGCTGTGTCTCTGTCGATTTATCCCTCCGTCGTTCTGTCACTTTGCTCTGTGTGCTGCCTGCTTTAATGCCCATCTTTCTATCCCCATTATCCCCATTTCACCGCTTTGGTGTGTTTCTGTCTACTATTGTTGGTCAGTTCAAGAATGTTTACCTTGCTTTATCTCTCTTTCTTTCCTTCTGTCCACCGAGCCTTTCCGTGTTCTCTGTTCACTTTTCTCAGTGCTCCCCATTTTCCCTTTTCTCTTCTAATTTGCTGCAAAATTTTTTTCTCTGACAGCTTGTTTTATCTTCCTGCCTCTGCACTGGCATCTACCGTGTGCTCTAGCTTTTTTAAGTTTTTTTCGTTTTCTTTCCCAGATTCACATGTATCTGAGTTTCTGAGTCCCTCCCCCCTTTTGTATGTGAGCACAATTGACCACGTGTGTGCATGTACGTAAGTGTTTTAACATCGCCGCTATGTTTACTTATAAGGTCTGGTGCAGTTCTGATTGGAGCTACACTTTCTGTCTCCATCTGAAAGCTCTGAAGCATGTTATTCCCCTGGCGCATGAAGTTAGAGAGAAAGAAGGGTTGAGCAGAGGAAGGAGGGAAAGAGCAAAAAGCAAAGAGGAAAAGAGAGATGAGGGGATGTGTGTGAAGGGGGGGAAAGGGGGGGAGTACCGAAGACATGGAGAGATAGAGAGAGCAAGAGCAAGGGCAGGAGATGGAGATGGCGAGAGAGTAGGATAGAGAGGCAGAGAGAAGGACACTGCAAGGACAGTGCAGAGGAAAGAGAGGGGAGTAAGAGGAGGAAAATGCACTCAGGGACACACAAGAGACAGAAACACACAAACACTCATGCACGCACGCGCACACACACACACACACACACACACACACACAAATTTGGTATACATATCTCTGGCCACTGAACCACCCACACAGCTGAATTTATGTTGCGTTTCACATATATTGATAGACAATCAGTCTTTATCACAAACATTCCCGGGATACACAAGCCCTCATTTCCGCTGACATACTAACACCAATACACAATTAATCTCTCACCCACACACACACACACACACACACACACACACACACACACACACAGACATACACGGCACACAGGAATATAAAAAAGACTCTGGTTAAGGCACAAACGCTTGTAGTCACATGGATAAATAGCATGTTTTCATTTTTTTTGGCTCACAGTTTTGGAGTGTTACACATACTCAGAGAAACGCATACACACTCAGGGGTGGTGAAGCCTAGAGTAAACCATGGGTTGTCACAACTCGAGTTTTGATGGCTTTTACACCCTGGAATTCTGCAAGAGCCGACAACAGTTTTGCCCAGAGAGGAAGGACATCAGATACAAGCACACACATTTGCACACAAAAAGTATCATCAGTAATCGCGCAGGCTGAAATACAAGTATGAAATCCTACAACACCTTGTTCTTCGTTGTGCCCACATGTATGAAGACATGGATGCCCGCATACATACTCTGTCACTCACTCTCTATCTCTCTCTCTCTCTCTCTCACACACACACACACACACACACACACACACACACACACACACACACACAC
>JAVDPK010002947.1:32276-44776 GCA_034780415.1 Cichlasoma orientale | reverse complement strand
CTAGCAACACATATTGTTTACAGACATCTTAATATGAATGCTGCTGCAACATGAGCCAGAGCTAGTTAGACGTGATTGACTGATAAATATAAAGTGAACTGTAGTTAGATAAAAGATGAATAATTGCTGCAGGGCTGAACCAGTCGCAGATGTGATACTGAGCCATGGCAGAGCAGGCAGAGTGTGTGACTGGACGTGTGGAGAACTGGGCAGGTTGCTGACTGTGCAGAGCAGCAGGGGAACTGTAGCTAGACTGAGCACAGGGTCCAGGGAGGACTAATCCAAGCAAATACAGAGTGAAATTTGGAGCAGCGCAGCCAAATTGGATGAATTTCAGGCCTGAAGAGCACAGCTGAGGAGGGCTGCAGACTGATGGGCCCATTATTCTCGCTGCATTGGTCGTGTTGCACATAAACAGTGATGTTGCCACAACTCTGGAGTATTTATACCAGAGCTGAACACGCAAGTACTTGCTTATCGATAGGTGTCGCCACTCAGACAACACCTCCACACCAGGGCCAGCATAAGAGGGGAAAAAAATAAGTCAAAACCAGAGTTCTTGTCAAAGTGTTGCAACATCTCCCTGTGAGAATCTCCAAGCCTCTGTACTGAGATATCATTAAATTGGCATTGAAAACCAGACACAATTTAACACTTGTGTCTTTAACCCTACTGCGCCGGTCACAACACCTGCAGCGGCATTCATAAGTGTGGCAACGGCAGGTATAATGGACCCATGAGTGTGGATGGTGGGTGAGAGAAAGGCTGCAGGTCCAGTGAAGAGGACACGATAATAAACCTTCTTTGCTCTATGTTCACAATAATTCATTGATTTAGATGTGGTTCTTATTTTGTTGTAGCCAACTTTGAGGTCCTTGCCATCCACTAGGATGATGAGAATGAAAAGCAAGTGGACCTTCCAACAACTGGACAACGAGAGAACATTGATTTGAAAAGAAAAAAGAGAAGTTCTCGCAATTGCCCAGTCAGTCCTTAGACTCAAATCCAATAGAAGAAGATTTGGAAGATTTACAAAAGGCCCCCTCAGAATATTGAAAATTTAAAGACCATTAAGTAGAATTGAGCAAAATCCTGCACATTGCAAAAAAAACCTGCAGTTTTCTTTTAAAGGAAGGGTCTTGAACCCGCCAGTCCAAACAAAGGCTTAACCATTAATTAATTTCAGTTGTCGTCCTTAACTAAATATTCTGATCGTTTTATCTGTGTGTTTGTTGATGTGATGCCAATAACAAGTCAAAATTTCATGTGAATTGCATCACTGAACCTGTGCATAATAAAAATAAAAAGCTGTGTTAAATACTTAAATCAATGCAAACTCAGCTTTGGGC
Source organism: Cichlasoma orientale (assembly GCA_034780415.1). NCBI lineage: Eukaryota > Metazoa > Chordata > Actinopteri > Cichliformes > Cichlidae > Cichlasoma > Cichlasoma orientale. The sequence goes on along the minus strand of JAVDPK010002947.1, from coordinate 43,427 downwards.
AAACATTGTTTTTGTGAGGGCAAGCAAATATCAGTCAGACTAGACTAGAGTCTCAATTACTAATCATTTTCTACATACAAGCCCTCTACATTCATTATTCAAATAATGATTGCTCTAGATTGCCCATTAACACAATACATCATTCAAATACTCCATTCAAGTATGTGTTCTATCCGAATACTCTTCCAGTCTTTTATCTGTTCCTCCCTGGCCATAACAGCCTGTTACAGCCTTCTGTTAGAGCTAGTTATAGACTTTTATTACTGGAATGCAAAGACATATTTTTGCTTTTTTTAGAGCGTGCCACAATAGACACAGCCCATAAAAAACACACACAGAGCTCCATTAGTTCTTGGCACTTGGTGACGCAGTTGCAAAGGGAATCACCTGACTGGGTTTAAATAATGCAATAATTTACATCTTGCCAAACTATCCTTGGCTTTATGCCTTTTGCTATGTTTTCTCCCTCCATTGCTCATTGCCTTCATCTGTAATCACTATATTTGACGTTTAACATTATATTTTTATGAGTAATTCATGTCTGCTTTTTAACTCATCTGCCTCCATTCCTTCATGTCTTTGCATGCACACAACCTACTTTGGATCCAACCACAGACCCCCCCCCCCTTTTTTTGGGGGGGGGGATCCTTTAATTTATGAAGTTTTATTAATCACTATTAGCTTATTTATGAATAACAATGTCAAATTAATTTGCAGGTATGTCTTGACAAGAAGTCTGCATTAAGTGTAAATTGACTCATACGCACATTTAAAAACACATCCTACAAATTGCACATAAATCAACACACACACACACACACACACAAAAGCACTTGAGTGCTCAGTGTCTAAATGTGTGCTCCTGTGGGAGAAGGTGGCTAATTCAGTCTAATAGCGTGGACACCCTTCATCTTCCCACCGGGATCCTGGTATTCAATTACCACCAGTTTATACCTCTTGCTCCTCTGCTATATTTTGCCACTAGCATGACACAAACTAATGGAGCATCTTATTACAGTACGTCTAACTGCACTGTGCGCAGAATTTTCATAACTAAGTATGAGAAAGTGCTCTATTCCTATAACTGTGAACACATTTTTTTTTCAGCATGTTTATTGCCGTCAGAAACAATTGAAATGAATGTGTAATTTCTAGCAGAATCAGAGGTTGAGGATTTTTTTTGACTGGAACCAAATTTCAGCCGAAAACCTGCCGGGCCGACATTGTTGAGTAGAGTGTTGTTCAGCTGAAACATATGTAAAGACGAGTATCACACAGAGGAGCAGGACTTATTGCCAAATGTGGGCTGTGCTGTTTCACTTCCCCGGTCTTTCTAGTTTCTTTCTCCCTCTCTCTCCCCTCCTCTCTCCATCTCCCGGGAATTGTATTTTGATAAAAATCAAAGACACACTCACAAACACACACCTGTTGTGCCAGACTCCAACCCACAAACAAGTGAGCTAGGTTTCTGTTTTCAGTTTAGCAAGAGTCCAAGTGCCCTTTCAAGAGCTGAGGCTTCACTCTGAGGACTTTCAAAGGTCTGTAAGGGTGCGACTGTGAGATCAATTCCATATCTGTCCTGTCATTACAGCGAAATAAGAGTCACCACTGTTCTTTGTTAATGAAACAGAAAAACATAAACCCTGTAATTATTCAGCAGATAAAATAAAAACACAATTATGGATTTAATGGCATAATTATGCAAACTTTTATGCACTGTTTTTGGTATATTGTGATTCATAAACATTGTTACCAGCATATTAAACTTAGATAACTCCTAAAACGTTGGTTGCGTGAAGTTTCTTACATTGATTGTATAATGACAAATTTGCCAATTCCATAAACTTCATGGAAGGTATCTCACAGTCATGTGAAAAAGAATAATAATTCCTCAGGACTTTACAAGCTACGTACACCCCATGATTTCAGAGAACAATTTCAGCAGCAATAACTTGAAGTAATTGTTTTCTGTATGACTTTTTCAGTCTCTCACATCATTTTTGGCCCACTCTTCTTTACAACACTGCTTCAGTCGAGGTTTACTGGCATTCATTTATGCACAGCTCTCTGCTGGTCCTCAGGCACAGGTCCTGCCACACACAGTGTTTCAGTCAAGTTGAGTTCTGGACTTTCTGAGATCATTGGCATGTTTCATGGCCCAGTTTTGGCCAAGCTTTAGCTTTTGGACAAATGGCCTCACATTTGACTCTAGAATACTTTGGTAGACAAAAGAAGCTCATTGTCAACACAATGACTGCGAGGCGCACAGGTCCTGTGACTGCAAAACAAGCCCAAACCATCATGAGGTGTTTGTGATAATATGCTGTGTTTACTTGTATTAAAACAGGTGCTGTACAACATTTACACTTTGTCCTCGGTAACCCTTCCAAACAAACCACACTTGTTTAGTCTTTTTCAAATCATACTGCCATGAAATTTAAGATTTAACAGGCTAACTGAGGTTTGTAGAGTCTGAGATGTAGCTCTTGAGTTTTTTGCATTTTCTCTGAGCATTGCACAGTCAGCACATGGGGTGAATTTTCTGGGACATCCACATTGTAGGATTGTGTTGACACACGCCTGAATGACCCAGACCAGCAAACTGTCAAAACACCTGCTTTTATAGATGTGGTCACACTTGCTGATCAGTTAATCAAGTGTATTCGATTAGCAGCACCTGGCTGTTACTTACCCACTAAGCAGTAAGAGTGGACTTTTTTTTCACTGTATAGAGACCTTTTGCTTTAACATGACTATAGATATATAAAAAAAACAATAGCATATTTTGTTTTAATGATTATGTAGGTATGAACTAATATAATCAATGTCTTTAATGTTCTCACTCAATAAATTGTTTTTGTTATATATTTGTTTATCTAAAAAAAAAATCCTACAAATCAAATTTATCTGGTTTCAGCTTTCCTGCTCAGGTAAACCAGATGAGCAAAACAAGGAAACAATGGAAATGCCCGTTTTTCTTCTTGAAATACACTAGCAGAGTAAATCCAACTGTTATTGAATAAATCTGCTTGAAAGGGCAAATATGTATACAGAATGATCACACATACAGTATTACCTGTTTTATGTGAAAATGGCCCGCTCTGGAATGCATAACAATCAGAAATGTAATCAGCTTGTGTTTGAATTAGATTTTTAACTGTCCAGGTTCAAGAGTAGTTCAACCTTTATTTCCAAGATTAGAAAGGTTTTAACACACAGAGTTCATTCAGAGTGTATTCCACTGCAGGGCACCCAGGTGCTCCGTTCTACTTCCTGCAGAGCCATAATTACAAACACAGAGGCAATTAAATCCATGCAGGGTGTGTGTGTGTGTGTGTGTGTGTGTGTGTGTGTGTGTGTGTGTGTGTGTGTGTGTGTGTGTGTGTGTGTGTGTTAGCTATACTTCATACCTTTTTGTTTCATTCTGTAATTTTAATTCCATTGAGTCTTTGCTGAGTGTTTATGCAGATAGGTACTATAGGAGTACGTGAGTATTGGCTGAGTGTGCGTGTATGAGTGAGTGTGAGAGGCTGAGTGAGGAGCAGGCAATCAGAAACGTATCAGATGACTGATGGCAATACTGTGTCTTCAAAGGCAGAAATAAGGAAGAAGGAAATTCGATTCGCCTAAAATCTGAAAGTCTTATCCTTATAGAGCCACAATCAATAAACAAATTTCACAAAATTGAAAGCCACATCACAGAGAAGGACAAATCAATTCAATCGACCTGATATATGAAGGCAGGTTTTGAACCCAATTTTAGTTTTAATGTCCTTGAGATTATGGAGCTTGACATAATACAGAAATAATTCAGTTTTTATTTCATTTTTTTCTTCTGTTTTTGTTTGTTTTGTTTTGTTTTTAGTGAGTGGGGCTTGGTTACTGTAAGGTTTCTGTTTTGTCTGCTGAAATATAATCCTATAGCTAGCATTTGTTTAACATAAAGCTTTTTATTTACAAAATATTGCTAAAATTAGTAAATAAATTAGTAAGTAAATTAGTAAGTAAACAATGCTTGCATGTATAAGTCATTTTAATACTCTGCATTTCCTATATAAAATAATTACAAAACATATAACATTTCACTTTCCAGCCGTCTGTGAACTTGGACAGTGAGTGAAGATGTTCTCACGGGAGAATTCTCTGTAACTTCAAATGGATGATTTCTCTTTGTCTCTGCTACCGAGAAAGCTCTGCATGCTCTAACAGTTTAGCAGTCTGTGCAAAGTACCTTGGAGAGAAAGATGACAATGGAGGCAGCAGGAGAGAGAGATAGGAGCAGGCTGCATGAGAGGAAAAGAGAAGGGTCAATCCTTTCCATAAAAACCAGACCTTTGGTGGTGTGCCAAGACAGTCAAGTGGTTAAATCCTCAGCCTCTCAATCCACATATGGGCTGCTACTGGCCAAGCACTGAGTGTCCTGTGTTCTCACTTGTGCACCCCCATGCTGTTTCCAGTCATAATAATAAGTAACGTATGCTGTATTGCAGGTAAGGGCACTGCTAACTGAAAGCAAACCAGGTCATTAAAATGTGTCCCCTCGGAGAAAACGCAGTGTGGGTGCATTATATTAACATGGAGTTCCTTATTAGGAGTATGATGCTGCTGCTGAACCGGTGTTGCACAAGCTGGGCTATTGCTTGGAATTTAAAGTTAAGTCTTAAGCCTCTGCATGACACAACAAATATGTGTCGTTACTGCAGCTGCTCGCTGCTCTGAACCTTATCTAAACCCTTCTGTGTATCCAAGTGCATTTCAAACTGACCAAAAATAAGCATAAACTAAACTGTTCAGTGTGCAACTGCAAGAAAGTTCTAGAACAGACCCATTTTAGGAGGAGAGTTGCAATCTTTCTCACCCTTTTTAGAGTCCTTGAGATGCTCTAAAGGAGAGTGTGTTATCTCCCGCAGAGTGAGAGGGGGGGAGATGTTCCTCACTATACCCATTCTCATACCTGCCGTGTTTGTAGATAGAGATGTGTGCGTGTGCGTGCGTGCGTGCGCGTGTGCATGCGTTCAGGCACGTGTGCGTGTGTATGTGTGTGTCGCGTGCGAGCATCTGACTTTCAGCATATTTAAAGACCGAAAATGAGTCGTTGCTTTGAGGAATGTCTCCAAGGGTGAATGTGCAAGTGGGCAGACATACACACGAGATAATTCAGTCTTCTACAGCAGAAAAAAAAAAGTGTCATAACAAATTAAATTCACCAGAGGCAGAAACTCCTGGGCTCAATTTCAACTCAATCCTAAATCCATGAAGGAATATGTAAATATATGCGCCACACGGAAATATTACAATGCTACACTGCTCCATCCAGTCGCAAAATAAACTCACATCCAGCATCAAAGTGCTTTTAACACAGCAACCCAATTAGTGTGTGATTCCAATAATCTAACTCCACTGTAGTAACATTAGGTTTTCCGTACTAGGAGCGCATAACTCTGTACTTACAAATACCGCCGTCACAGAGGGCCATTTATGCCCATTTTGTACTTATTTTGCTGCATAACTGCTGCATTTTGAACATTACCCAGGCAGATATTGCCAGAGACATGCTCTGAACATGCGGTGGAGGAAGAACCTTCCCAGTGGCTAATATATGATGCTTTGTTGCCAGATGAATGCCTCCACATATAAGCAATGAAGTAGCAATAAAGGGGTTTGGGGAAAAAGCAAATAAATGAATAACTTCATGCTTGTTAATTGAGCTGAAGTTCTGAATGTTAAGAAAGCTACCTCTGGTTTGGTAAACCAGCTTGGGGGGGGGGGGGGGGGCGGTCAGATTTACCCCTCACTTCAAAAGACAAGCTGTAATGCCATCTCCTTATTATGTAGCAGCTCTGTATTGTTGGCGTTTAAATGCTTTAAACACAATTCCAACGTAGTCTTAAATCATTGCCGTATCATGTTTTCCTAATGACATGAAAAGCTGTCCTCCCCTCCCAGCTCCATTAATGGAGCAGGCGTGATAAAACGTGACAGCATTCACAATGCTGGAATGATAAATCTCTATGAAGGTGGGGAGTAACACTGATGCTACACACCGAATGCAACTGATTAAACTCACACTCAGTCAAGCACACATGCCCAAATATAGACCACACAAAGAAGAGACACACATGCAAGCAAATGAAACTACTGTGGAAACAAGCGCAGAGATCAACAGGCATAAATCCTTTTCTAATTTCCATGTGTCCTTGTGTTGTGCTCACTGCCGCTGCCCACATTTTCAATCTACCAGCTTTACGCTGTAAATTGTCAGTTATTCATTCACTGTTAATTGATAATTAAGCACTAAGATAGCACTTGATGTTTAATATGTGACTGAAATAATTGATGGCATAAATCTATCGCACATGTGTGTGCGTGAGCGTGGAAGCACCTGTGTTGAACGCTTCTTTATCAGCCTGAACTTAATGATAACAGAACCTTGTGCTTTTGCGCTCATGTCTGAAGCAGAGATCAAGAAATGAAGGAAGAAAAGACAAAGAAGAAAGGGGATATTAATGTTTAACACAAAGAGAAAATAGTGACAGATTCAGAGACTGATAGGATGAGTAAGTTCAAATTAAAATGTGAGGCAGTGGAGAGGAAACGAGGAAATAGGTGGTTTAAGGACAGAAAGAAGGGGAGCTAAGAGAGAGAAAAGATAGAAGGACATGAGAGGAGAGGAGAGAACAGATAAAGCATGCTGGAACATTTAAAGAGGCAGCAACCTAACAGTATAAAAACAAAACCGACTGCTGTTTTAACTATTCATGTATACATATTTATGTTTAGCATTCTTACATTAAAATTAAAAAAATCAGCTGTATTTCCTGTAATTATACAGGAGGATGATTCAGTTTATATTTTCAGCAGCAGTGAGAAGCTTGCTTGGAATAAACAGAAAAAGAAGCGGGCAGTTAGAAGGAGCAGCGGTTGGAACAAAAGACAAACCCGAAGAGGAAAATCTAAAGACTGCTCCTAATGATTTACTGGCTGTATTATGTGACTGACAAGGGTCAAGTGTCTGGGGCGTGCAGTGCAGGAAAACGAATACCGCCTACCACCCCAGCAAACAGTCTACAGCCAGTACTTAATAGCGGTTCCAAGTAATTTGCCCAAAGGGAGGGAAGCAACAGTGGCAGCAATAATAAATAATCCCAACCAAGAAGCTTTGCTAAGTCGAGCAAGGCTGGGTAATTGGTGAGACGTTAATATTTGATAAGCCAGTAAAGGCTAAAGTGACCAATGATAGCCACAAGCACCACTGTAAAGGGATGGGTCACATGTATCCTGGAGTGTGTGAAAATTGGAAGAAAGTTTGAGGTACAGGAGAAAATCTGTGGGATAACAAAACGGAAGACTTGGTATTCTTTCAACCGATGATAGAGAGCAGTTTGAGCAGCTGAAGCAGATGTGCTCCATTTAGTGCTAATTAGTTAAATAAATAAATAAACAAATGGTCCTGACAAGAGACTGTTCAGTAAAAAGAAAACAACAACAAAAAAAAAAAAGAAGTTAAGTACAAATCTCAACTAAGGCCTCAGTCACACACGGCTAGAGACCGGTCAGCAACTCCCTAGCAACTTCTGTTCACTAAGGAAAAATGTGTATTCCCCGAACAGCTGGCAAAGAACGTGCTGCACTAAAAACCTCCTTGTGATTGCTTTGGTTGCTAACAGATTGCCACAGCTGCCAACAGTTTTCATAGAACTCATCTGCAAACACACACCAGTTCCCCTCTGAGCTGTAGTGAAACTTGAAAAAGTGTGACAGAAACAGAAGACATTCGCCATCGGAGTAAAAGTTGCGCCTTAACACTGCAACCAACACATTTTAAAAAGGTGCAACCTTTACTTTGAAAGCAAACATTCTTCTTGTGTTGCACGTTTCAGAGTTTTACTACTGGTTGGAGAGTAGTTTGTGAGCGTTTGCAGAAAAGTTGGTGCCTTCCGTGCAAACTGCAGGCGACCTCGGCAGCTCGTAGTGACCGTAAAGTGACGACTCACCAAACTTTTTTGAGAAATACACACTTTTCTCTAGCAAGCACAGGTTACCGGGGGGTCAATGACTAGTCTGTAGGCCTGCATGAATGATTTCATAGCTACTGCCAGCAACCGCCAGCAAACCACTCGCAACCTGTCAGGGAATACACATTTTTTCCATTGTGACTGGTGGTTGCCAGATGGTGGCTGACAGATCTCTAAACCTGTGTGACTGAAGCCTAAAGTAATTTTGCTTTGTGTCAACACAAGTTATTGCAAATATACAGACGAAAGGAGCACTTTATATTGTAAATTCCACACTGACATGTGAAGAGAATGAAAACTGTCGAGAGGAATTAGGTAAAAACGAAATTAGGTTTAATGGTCCTGTATGTGATTACAAAGAATCCAGTTCCTTTCAGTACCCATTTAACGACAGACATCAAATAAAAATAACTGAAACAAGCTAGAGTGGGAGACGAGATAACAGAGAATGAAAACAAGATATGACAAGCAACACAATTAAATCTGAATAAGTAGCCAGTATTTACAGGTAGTGCATGTTTTTAGCTTGTCGTCTGTGCCTCACAGTGAGGGCCAATTTGAGGCCTGATGCTGGCGTCTCCTCCTCTCACTGAGATTACAATTTTTGTACAGGATTCCTGACACAACCTTATGCACGCAACTTTTTCTATTAATAAACTTACCATTTTAATTCAACACACGTTATGCGTTTGAGTGTGTGGTTACTTTAAATGCACACAGTCCCATTGTGATGGATGCCTATTGTCAGAGATCATTCTTCGCGGTGGTGAAAGCTGCGTGTGTGTTTCTTGAACATAACGAGCAGAAAGAGGTGTTAGTTTGAGGCGATAGGCTGCACACCCAAACAAGATTTGGAAAGAGATTTAGTAATTATTGGGCTATTTTTCTGTTACCTTAGCAATTTTTTTTCTCTCGATTTTTAACTGGGCAAGGTAGAAATTTGGATGAGTTGAGCCTGCCTCTGCACATAGCTAGAGGCAGTCTCGCTCAAAACCCATGTGCTAATCTTTTTCATTTGAATGTTTTATATCGTCTATTTACAATTAAGTGCTGCATTTACAGCTGTGTGTGAATATTGGCGTTTACGTTTATGGCACTGTATAATCCCTTTTAAATGTTCATGATGGTGATAGCCTGTCACAAAAAATATTTATTATCTGTAGACCTGTTAGAAGGGAAAAGCTGTGAGTCTGAAGTTCACTGTTACTCTACTGCCGTCCCTGTGCTGAAAGAGCAATCATTCAATCTCCCGTCCACTTTGCTGATAAGTCACATTCGCTGGCTGTTGTGTCATCATCGTGTTTGAGGAGTGCTGTGATGGAATGCTTGCACTATAGAACAATTAAAGCAACTTTATTACCATGAAATACACCCACACTTTGAGATATTTTAATTTATATGGACAAACACTACTGCTGATTGGACATATACATATGCAGAGAGCACCATGCCACAAGAGACAATGAGGCTTTAAATGACATCGGTAAGGATCCCGCTGATGGAGCACAGAAGACTAGGTAGTGATGGATGCCTGTTAAGCAACTGGAGTCAAATATGCACACAAGCCACACACAACACACAACCAGCATGCACAAAGACACATACATTTGCTCATCTCCTGACACTCAAAACACTCATCTGACACTCAAACACTGCCGACTGACAGCTAAGACACGCTCCTCTGACAGATCAAACCTGATTTACAATGCATGCAGGCCTTGTGTGAGTAGGGGCGTGTGCATGTTTGTGTGTGTGTGTGTGTGAGAATGACTGTGTGTCATTCTGTTAGACAGAGATGAGCTTAGGGAGTTAGGGGTCAGAATTGTATATTTTAAAGTGTCACATATCGTGTCATTTATCTATCCAGCACCCACTCCTCTTCTCCAGACATGGACACGCACACACACACACACATGCACACACACACTCAGTACCCACCTCTGTTCCTCCCACACATTCATTCCAGTCTACAGGATAATCAATCAGCTCATTCTGTCTTATTTTGTGTCTTTTCGCTTGTTGCTTTCCGTCAGTGGAGTGCATCAATGTCATATCCTCATTGTTAAGCACCAGAGTTAGTCCCACAGTTGAGCTCTACCCACAACCAAGTGGATAACTATGCCTGCCATCTTTGGGCTTCATTGCCATTCTAGGCCAAAGTGGCAACCAAGCAATTTTTTTAACATTTTTTTTTTTTGTATTCTATGACTTTATTGGAAAGGGACTGTGGCAATAGATAGGAAATGTGGGGGGGAATAGAAGGAATGTTGTGCAGTAAAGGGTCTATTTGACCAGGAATCAAACTTTTGATCATTTAGAGAGCAAGAATGCTGCAATTGGCCTTCACAGAGACTGGGTAAGAGAAAGAGATATCTCTCCTAGACTGGGGAAAGCAAAAACACAAAAACACATACAGTACTAGTCTTTGGACCAGATTTCCTAATGCGCTGTGAAAAGAAAATTTAAATCAAGTGCCCTAATGGACTACTAACGTTTGCAATGTTAAATTTACTGCTGATTGCGCCGATATTTAATGCTGAAAAAAAGCGTGTCAGAGATTTAAGAGCATGTGCTAAAAGAATGAGACATTTCTCCACGCGTGTCAATTTGGAATAGATTACAGAGACAGCTAATTCTAAATTGGTTCTATGAACTCAGAGATGACCTGCAAACTCCAACCAAGAGGAGTCACACAATATCAGCAGCAACAAAACTCAGTGCAACTCACAGTTCACAGCCTGTGCAGTGGGGTTCAAAGGAAACTGGCAGAAAAATGCGGAGAACAGAGGGATGAGGACACTGGCTTTGGACCCTATCCTGAAAATAATCAGGGCTTGGATGGATGCCGGGCACGGTAAGTCTTAATAGCAGTTTTGAATTGGTTTGATAGTTTTAAGGTGCTGTACATTTTTCTTTTTTTTTTTTATTATTATTATTAACATTTATGTCCTTAAGCTCCAAATGAACATTTAAAGTTGCAAAAAACATTTTGTTTTTGTGACTCTGTTGCATTCTGTATGTTTGGATTTATGCATCCCAGTGTCTATATCTGGATTTGTTAAAGATGTGTGTGTGTGTGTGTGTGTGTGTGTGTGTGTGTGTGTGTGTGTGTGTGTGTGTGTGTGTGTGTGTGTGT
>JAVDPK010002947.1:0-13353 GCA_034780415.1 Cichlasoma orientale | reverse complement strand
CCCGAGTGGTCACATACTGAAAATTGCTGTCAGTCATGGTGTTAAGGTATTCTGGATATGTCCCAGCCACTTGGTAACTAGGTAGCAGAGACTGACAGAGGTGTTGTGGGACAAAGTGGAGTTGGCGTTTTGAATGAGCTATCCTGAATTCAGACTGCGTCCGTCTCCAGAGGCATGGATGAATGGCCTGATTCTCTCTCCACCTCCCTTTTTCTCTATGACTTTCCAACCCTTTCTCCTCCTCTCTCGCTCTCCTCCTTTTTCAAACTTTCTCACCCTCCTCTTTTCCAAAATCCTTACATTGTGTCTTTTTTTTTTATCTCTCTCTCTCCCTTCAGCCTTCCACTTTGGCTGTCCCTTTCTTCTGTCTTCTTTCCCCTCCTCCTTTCTTTTATTCCCTCATCTCTCCCTGCCCTCACACACAAGTCTCTCCATTCTCCCGTTCCTCTTCTCAACTTTTTCCAACAATGCCCTGCACTCACTGAGCTCCAACTCTGTTTCCATAGCGAGAGGAGGTCCAGTTATGGTCTTTGCTATCCAAACTTTCACCCATGAGTTTTTCTTTACACTGTTTTCCTCTCTTTGTTTACCCTCTTCTATTTCTTCTGCCTCCTTTCTCTTTCTCCTAAAGCTGTGTTGAGAGTAAATAAACAAGTAAACCAAATCTTTATTTAATACTTGTACATATTTACCTGCTGGATTGTTGTCTATATTTAAAGCAAATAACTGATGCCAGCTGTAGTAATGATATTTGTAGCTTGGTAGGATCATATGAATCCAAATCTGCCAAAATCTCCAGGTCTTTTGTGTTAATTTCCTCCCGTTTCTGTCATTCCTCTTGCCTCGGTAAACTTTTCATGTAGCATCATAAACATCAGAACAATAGCTGATTTGAAGCATTTGTGAACTGGCCATTTTTTTTCATTGGCCATTTGCATCTTGACATTGACTTGTGATTGTGTTACCTTGAAATTTTTCTTTTCATTTAATCTGTCAGTCCTACTGTCGGCAAGAACCCCTCCCTGCACACCTTTATGACATCAGAACAGAGCCAATATGTCCAACAACTTTTTGATTTTTTTTCAAAATAAAAGGTCAGGTTCAGTCACACCCACTTTGCACAGTAAATGGACAGCTGTGTGGAGGTAAGTCAACATGCATTTGAACTTCTTTCTTTTTCTAATCATTGTTTCGTATTTCATGAAAATGGGAGCAGGAATCCCGCGTTTAACAGACTTGTGCACTTATGCATAATTTCTATAGCAATCTAATCTGTAAAATTTGAGAACACATGCCTTCTCACCGCCTCTGCTTCACACAATTATTTCCTATGTGTACAGTGCAACACAATAAAGGCCTTCAAGAATTGCTGTAGGAAAGTGTGATCTTTTATCCTTATTTGCATCATTATCGCATCTGGTCTCTCTTTCAAGTGAAGGCGTTCAGAATGGCTTTTGCTTTTAGCCATCATAAGAAGACAGTTCTCATAAATTGTTCTGCCTATGTCTCCTACTGCAGATCCTTCTTCTCTTACTGCCCTCCCTCCCTCCACCCTACCCCCCTCCCTCACTTCTTTTCTTTTCACTTTTTCCTGCCCTCTTTCTATTCCTTCTGTTAAATGACCACCTAGTGTCCCACTTCCTCTTTTAAACTGCTGGTTCCTTAAAGTCTATTCCTATCTCACTTAACTTCCCTTATATACTTTTCTGTCCCTGCCTTTTCCCTTCCCCTCTTCCTTTATTCCTTTCCCCTCAAAAGTCCCATGGATAAGATTATTCAGTCCATATTTTTGGCCAAAGATAGGGATTAGTGAAAAACTTTAAAAAGATGCTTTTACCAAAAGTGATTCACTAATATTCAAAGAGGAACCGGCAAATGCAGACATAAATTTACATTGAAAGGTTCAATGCATACAAGGGAAAGTACTTGTACACAAAGCCAGTATGTGCATCTATGTCCTACACATGTAAATGTGTATTTTTAACCTTTCTAGAGATTAGAAAGGCGTGCACGACACACAATCACCTAACAGTCAAATACAGTCACGTATGGGCTATAATTAGAATATGGTCAGTGTAAAGCTCTGCAAAGTCAGCAGTTTTCACACACACACACACACACACACACACAGACAGGCACACACATACATGTGTCTATGTGTCTTTCTACATGCACGGGCATGAGCAGTGGTCCACTGGAAAAAGACACAGGACAAAAAGAACTGAGAATACTGAAGACCAAGAAAAGAGACAGTACTCAGGGACAATGGATGCACAGAAGACATCCACACTGACTAAGAAACAGCTGGTGGCCCAGTGGTCTAACATCGATAGAAGGAAGTTGCTATCACAGCTGGAGATTAAGTGGTTCCAAATAAAGTAGAACACTACTGAGCAGCATAGAGATATTGTACTGACCCTCATGCGGGAAATCAGCCTCACAATAACAGCATTCACTAAGCTGAGAATGAAAATTGTGGCAAGATTAAAAACACTCAATGCCTGGACACGAATCTTCCAGATAACTACAAAGTTCCCTTGGAAGTATTATTTCCAGATACTAACAGTTCAGTCCAAATCAATTCAATTCAGTTTTATTTATATAGTGGCAAAACACAACAACAGTCATGTCAAGATGTTTTTATCGTAAGGTAAAGACCCTACAATAATACAGCCAAATACCCAACAATCAGCACTTAGTGATGGTGGGAAGGAAAAACTCCCTCTTAACAGGAAGAAACCTCGAGCAGAACCAGGCTCAGGGAGGGGCAGCCATCTGCTGTGACCAGTTCTGGGTGAGGGGAGGGAGACAGGACAAGTAACACACGGTGGAAGAGAGACAGAGATTAATAATAACTAATGATTAAATGTAAAGTGGTGTACAAACACATAGAGAGTGAAAAAAGGTGAGTCAAGAAGAAACACATTGCATCATGGGAAGCTCTTAGCAGCCCAGACCCATTGCTTTAAGATAAGATGGGGCCTGATTATTAGAGGACTTTGTACGTGGGAAGAAGGATGTTAAATTTAATTCTAGATTTAACAGGAGCCAATATGGGAGAAATATACTCTCTCTTTCCTCGCAGTGTTAACGGAGACCAAGTTAATGCCATCAATCCAAGTATCTCGTTAGGCACCATGTTTCTAAATTTTTTGGGATGAGCACAATAATCTCAGTTTTATCTGAATTTGGAAGCAGGAAAACAGGAACAAGTCCGCCAGACCAGAGCTTTACAGTTATACATGCTGTAGTAGCACTGTGTGGAATATTTCAACTCACTATACATCAATAGAACCTTTAGAACCCTAATAATATGTATGAAGGAAATCCATAGTAACTACATAAGGTAGCTAAAAAGTGAGTTAACCCACAAAGAAACTGAAACCCATTTTCTGTACATATTATGCTAGATACAGAAATACAATAGCTGTACATGATAATACACACAATAAAGCGCATGGAGTACATTTTGTTGTTAGTGCTTTCTACGCAATTTTGCAAACCTGTTAGAGGAAGGACACAGCGTTCTGAGACATGTTGAATGCATGATATGTAAGTGTAAATTCCCTTGTTTTTATATGCAAAAAGAATTATTGCTCTATCGTATGTGGTTGCAATTCTACTTAGCAGTTGGGAGTGGTCACAAGGGTTTAAGACATTCCTGCAGCTTAACTAATTGGTGTGTGTCATTTGGCTTCATGGATAGATAAAGCTGGGTATTATCTGCATAGCAATGAAAATGTATGCCTTCCAATGATAATGCCTACGGGACACACATATAATGTGTTTAGAATTGGTCCTAGCACAAAACCTTGTGGAACTCCAAAATTAACTTTCGTGTGTGAAGAAGACTCCCCATTTATATGAACAAACTGGAGTCTATTAGGTAGAAATGATTAAAACCACTGCAGCACATTACCTTTAATACCTTTGGCATGCGCTAACCTCCGTACTGAAATATTATGGTCAACAGTATTGAACGCATAACTTAGATCTAGCAGAACAAGCACAGAGTCAGAGGCCATAAGAAGAACTCTTCAAAAAAAAAAATCAGTTCAGATCAGTTATCTGCTTTACAACTACTCTTTCAAGAACTTTGAGATAAAAGGAAGTTTGGAGATTGAACAATAATTAGCTGAGACAGCTGGGTCAAGTGATGACTTTTTGAGTAATGGTTTATTTGCTACCACATTAAAGGCCAGGGTTATGTAATTCATTAATAGAAATAGAATGATCATATTTGAGATTGAAGCATTAATTTATGGTAGGACTTCATTGAGCAAAAGACATGGCTACAGACACCAATCAATTCATATATGCTACAATAACAGTAATCCTAGAAATAAAGATCAAGAATGCATTGTGCAGAGAGTGTCATCCCCTGGAGAACAAGGTTGGAAAACAATGGACTCATGAAAGACAGGTCTTAGATCAATAATAATGAGATGTCTTTAAGTGAGGCTCTAGAGACTGTCAAACTCATAGCTCTGGTTGCAAGAGAAACCAAGGCCAGAAGAATAAATGGCCTGAACTTGTCCTCCCAGTTGAAAAAGAAAAACAGCACAAGGCCATAACCATCTAGGACTAAAACTGAGTAATACCTGAAGATATATAAGAAAATGCCAATGAAAAATGCCTATTATGCCAAACAGTAAGCCACAGCAATCTCTCAGGAACCGGTAATTATTACAAAGGGAGAAATCTAACATTGAATCTCAAGCATAATGAGCCCAATAGGCCCATATAGGATCCAATCCCACTGACTGAAGAAGGCAGAAGGGAAGGTCCATGATCAGCAGACAGCAAAAATGAGTGAGCTGCTACACACAAGCACTCACCCAGACAGACCAAAAACAGTGTTTGTTTTCTAAAAGTGTAGGTTAAAGTTGTTTTATCCTTGTGGGAGCTGATCAACTACCAGCTGATAACCTGTGTCTCTACAGCATGCTATCAAGCGTGATTGCAGCTTACTTACATCAGCAAAGCTCAGAAGGCATTTGAAAAAGAAAAACACAGGACTGTGAAATCACCAGCTACTAGTTAATACAATCACTTAAGACTCTAAGATCTCACTGACTGACTCATTGACTGATATGCAAAAAAATATACATCAACAGATTCGCTTAGGTAGTGCCAAAAAACAAAAAGAACAACATAGTGCTGTGCTTCTGGTAACTTGGCTACATATTTTCATTGCTGATCAAATAGAGTTCAGAAATTATGCAGCCACTGCCTAGTTGCCGGTAGGCTTTTCTCAATTTCAATCTTTAAGAGAAATGTAACAGTTTTTAGACACAAATAATAATAAATACACAAGCTTGAGATCCCTGATTCTGGGTTTCTAGCTACTGGGTAACTGTGAATACGGTGCTCTGAAAAAGTAATTGCCCCCTTCCTGATTTCTTAGTTTTTTCCATATTTGTCACATTTAAATGTTTCAGATGATCAAACTAATTTTAATATTAGGAAAGATAACTTGAGTTAATACAAAATGCAATTTTCAAATGATGGTTTTCATTTTTTAAGTAAAAAAGCTATCCAAACCTACCTGGCCCTATGTGGAAAAAGTAAATGCCACCTAACTGGTTGGCAGCAAGGAGGAGGTCACAAAGAACCCTGAGCAACATCTAAAGAACTGTACACCTATTCTCTGACTGTGCCATAGGTTCTTCCAGGGACTCAACTTCACAACAGTTAGTCATGTGACATCTTAAAACCAGATATTTAAGCTATGGCAAAATACAACTGGCTGGCTGTCACCAGGCAAAAGCAGTTTCAAAGAGGGTGCTGGACCAAAAACCTTCTTGTGATTGTTTTAATCACTAGCTAGGTTTCTGCAGTTTGCATGAAAGATGCCAATTTGTCTACAAACCCTCGCTGACTAACCACCGAGCAGCAGTAAAACTTGAAAAAGTACAAAATTTTTGTATTCAAAGCCAAACATGCACCTTACTGCTGAAGCCATCTCATTTAAACTTTTACCTTGAAGGTCAATATTCTCCATTTCTGGTTTGTATCACACTCTTCACAATTTCACTTCTGCTTGGCAAGTATTTGGTGAGTATTTGCAGACAAGTTAGTCTGTCTTACAAGCTACAAGTAACCGTGGCAGTTTGCTAATGACCAAAGTAATCACAAGGAGGTTTTCAGTGCACCACCACATAAAAGTTTGTGATTAATTTAACCTAGCGACAGTAAGCAATCTCCCCCAACCATCAGGTCACGGAATACACTTTTTCCCCTAATGACTGGTTACCAGGGGGGGACCTGACCAGTCTCTAGGCCTGCTTGACAGGAGCTTTAGCAGTCAGTTTCACAGGGACTGGTTACAACCTCCAGCAAAAATACTCATTTCTTTTCCTAGCAACTGGTGGTTACCAGGCAGTCACCAGTTGCTAGTCTCTATGCCTGTGTGAATGGGGCCTAATGTGAATTAAAAAAGCAACTTTAAAGTGTTTTGGGGAAAACTCTTAAAAACTGTAACAGAAAGTGAATGCATGAGTGCAAGACGACCAGTGCATAAGATCAGAAGATCCTGGACTCTTTATTCTTAGTTTATTTAAGTATTGAGGGAATTGTTAAAGTCCTAAGTTAGATAGATCAAAATTAAACTGTCACTCAGCATTAGAAACATGCCACACATTGTCCACACAAGCTCTTTGCTCCACATTCAGTTTGCTACTCTGGTCACCCTAAATGAGTGTGGTTACTACAATATTGTTTTATTAAAAATTTTCAAGAGAAATTAATTAGCAATATCAACTGAAAGTTAGTAATGTTCACATCTGTTAGCGTCTCCTGCTGAAATTCTCAAACACTCTAACTAATCAGCACAGACATTAACAAATATTGAACGTATTTGTACTCCTCATTAAAGCATGTTCAGTTTTCATAATAGTGTGAACTGGTTCCTCCAGTTTCAGCGCAAAGTAATCCAACACCTTCACAGAGTCCAGGGATTTGATCAGAAAACTGGAGCTAATATATATTTGTCAAATAAGAGGTAAGCACATAAGATCTCAGACATTCCAATTTGTCCTGTACCATCCTACGTGCAAAGGCAGCTCACTAGAGGTAAATACTGTCCTCTGAAGCTGATGTACTGTATATAATATCCATATCTTTATTTTTACAAAACAAAAGATTATAAAGTGACATAAACAACCCACAAAACCAAAACAATCCTCCAGCTTCTTGTGGTGACAACTGAATACCAAATTCAGAGTGCCCAACAAGCCCACAGAAAATAAAGATATATAAGATTTTTTTTTTTTTTGTTTAGTTTTGTTTTGTTTCATGGAGATTTTTTTTTTATGAAGTCACAATAAATTCTACAACAAAGTCTCTGTTTCAAGTTTTTACTTGCTGAACTAGCTCAGAAGAAGAAAAAAATCCTGTCAGCTGAAACCTGATTGGATGGCTATTTTCATCCCAGATAAAAAGGTGCTTATCACGTTCACTTATAAAGGTCTGTCACATGTATCACAGTACTATCAAAACAACTATACCATACGTCTGTCATGTGTAATTTATACCGTACATGTTACACTGTCTTTCTTAACAACAGCAAATGAGATATCCCTACTTTTATCATTATTTGATCAATCAAACAAAGGAGACTTTTATCAACTTTTCATGTGCCATTTTAGTTTGAATAGTATACTTACCCAGAAATACTGCAGTGCCAGGGTAAATGTTTAAGCACCACTCTCTATGACATCTATGGCGGGGGGGGTTTTCTCACTTTTGACTGAGATGAGACACTGAGACACTCCGTCTCAGCATTTTAGTCCAGAACTCTGTCTGGCAGAGGCACAAGCTTAGAGTGGGAACATGATCTATAATTTATATCCACTCATGAGGAGACAGTCTGTCAGGACATGTTGTGTGTCTGTGTGGTGCATGTGCGTTCATGAGTGAATGCAGGTGCATATGAATGTTGAGGATTTCTCCATGTTTCACCCTAAACGGTCTAAAAGCGAAATTTTAAATCATCAATTACACTCTGTCCTCAAAAGGAAATCTTAAGCATAGTTTTTTCCCCTTTAATTACTTTTCCAATATGTAGTCTGTTACCAGCAGTTTTAAGGTGGTCATGGCAACATTGTTACCATGGCTTTTGTAGATATCATAGAGACAAACGGAGACCGACCTAAAGAAGGAACTGATGACGTGAGCCGTATTCCTCTGGAACAGTGTTTTGCAGTGAAATATTGTTTAGTGCTCAGAGGATTGTCCCTAGGATTGACTTTCTTATTATAAGAGTCTAGGTGTGTTTGCTCTTGCACAAGCACAGGAATTACAGGAAGACAAAGTTTTGTTCATAAAGTTCCCAAGACATAAAAACCCAGATAAAAGTTTCAGCCACTCATATTATTGTTCTTAGGAGAGTAGAAACAGAGTACTATTACTTTGTATTCTTCACGCAAAGAAAAACAGAAATAACGAGGCTGTGACTTTATCATTTCATATATAAACTTAGCACACAAAGTAAGGAAATTTGTGTTTGGTCAATTATTTATTTGCTGTAACAATGCTTCTTGGCAATCTTATACCACGGGAAAGCCTGGTTATTTCCCCTTCAAAATGCATTTGTGGGTTGAGCAGCAGAGTTGAGCATGTGGGCTGTGCCCATGAAAAAAATTCCAAATCTTCTCTACCAATGCCAAACAGCTTATTCTGCTACTGACTTATTTGGTGCCATTTATTGGACTGGATCATTGAAGTCTGAAGAAACCAGACATATTGGCAATTTAATAGTTTATTCATTTAACAAACAGGGGCCTCAGTAGGATCTTAAAGAACCACACACAGCCACAACAGCCTGGCACCTCCTCTTCATGCTGGTCACCAGCTTGGTCACACACTGCTGTAGGATGGCATCCCATTCTTCAACCAGAATTTTGTCACGAGTCAGCTAGTGTGGTTGTGTTGGTCACTCTGGCATGAGCCCAAGCTGATACCACAAGTGTTCAGTGGGGTTGAGATCAGGACTGGAGGCAGGTTATCCTCTCAACTCCCAATTCTGGAGGTAGTCTCTGATAAACCCGGCTCTGTGGGGGCAGAATCTCACCTCGATTTCTCTCTACATTGAAATGGCCTCCATATATGGCAAGCCTGGTTTTCCAGTGAGCGAGATGCCGTCCCACACCATCACACTGCCTCCAACAAAAGCTGTTACTTTATTGGTGCAGCAATCAGCATAGCATTCTCCGCGTTTTGCCCCGTGATCCAACTGCCATATGGACTCATCACTGAACACAGCGTTCCTCCACGTGCTTAAGGTTCCAGTGTACATGCTGCCGACGCCAGCATAAATGGGCCAGACAGTGAAGAGCGGTCATGGCAGGCCTCCTGGCAGCCCTATGAGACTGTGTGCAGTCTTGGATTGTCTGGATAAAGATCCTTCAGCCATATTGTCCTGCAAACAGTGACTGCAAATCTGTTGAAGACTTCTGACGGTTCCAAAGTGCTGACAGGGTGAGGACACAGTCTTCTTGTGGGACGCCCACTTTGCAGCCTGTCTCTGACATCCCCCGTTATATAGAACTTGGCCTTCAATTTGGAGCTGGTACTAGGGCTCACTCCAAAAAATGCTGCAACTTGATTTTGAAGAACACCAGCTTGAAGTCGCCCTATGGCACTGGCCCCATATAGATCAGTCAAATCTGGTGTGCTTATTTGTTTTCATGATCAACGGACTGACGAGAAGGTAAAGCTGCACAAGAAGATTACCTTAAATGGGAGATCTGGTGCTGGAAGCATCCTTGCAAGATTTGAAAACTTTTTTCCCCAAGTTTATTGTAAAGCCCGCCCCTTCTTGATTTTGATTGGTCGCTATGTCAGAAGTGTCACAGACACACACAGCAGTGTTTCTAAAGTTGGACTATTTTCAACAGAGCACTGCGAGATAAGCAGCAAAACAAAACACTTGCACAGAGGGTGTTTTTGCACCGAGGACTTTGAACCATCAATGCTGACCTTCACAGGACTTGTAGAGAAAATAAATGATAAGAGTGCAAGGAACGCTGTGCCTATGGACAAAGACCCTTATAGGCCACTCAAAGCACTTTTTACACTGCAAGCCAAGCTCTTTATCTGTTACTTAGACACTGAGGAATGGATTCAGGGAAATTTGGGATTCAGTATCTTGCCTAAGTGGACTTTAACATGCAGACTGGAGGCATCAAACAACTGACCTCTGATTAGTGGTTGACTCGCTTTTGGGGCAGGCCTATTTTTGCATGCATATTTTTAAATTTGTGTGCGTGCGTGTGTGCATACATGCGCGCGTGTGTGTATATCTAAGTGTGAGTGTGGGGGTCTAAAAATGTGTACATTTGGTATAGTACGCACTGGATACAGGTCTCTGTGCTATATGTAACAGACACAGAGGAGAGAGAGGAAAAACCTCTTTAAACTAAAACCTCTTTAAAATATAAGAATTGAGAAGCTATTGATTATCATTTGTAGATTGAACATGTACAGAGGGCCCAAAGAATGAGTCTTGATAAGGTTGCGCGCCACATGCTGTGATAAACAAGCCCACACACTGAAAATAACATTAACACTTTTTAATGAATAATTTATTCATTTATTTATCATATCAGGGCTCAAATAAAAAAACAGGAGTCGATACAATAAAAAGCATGTAAGGTTTTTTGTTTGTTTGTTTTATGTAACACTGATTTTTCACACTTTTGCTTTGTTCAGCCATTGTTTTCTCTATATTTTATTCAACTAGGTCACCGTCCCTATGCATGCAGACATGCATAGAACAACATTGAAACACAGGCGGAAATTCACATAAACGCCCCCCGGTATATACACACACACACACACACACACACAAAATCACAAGTGTCCACAAACAATAGCATGCACTTGCTCACCATCAACTATCAAAACTAATCTACCACACACACACACACACACATACACACACACACGTGCCCACCCACATACAGAGTTAATGCTCTGCCACCCACACTTAGGTTGTTGTGGCCAGGAGATTCTGTCATAACTCAAAGGCTGACCTTTCATAAGCCACTGCTCCAGACAGATGAATAGCCCTATAGCACTGTGTCTATGTGTTGTTGCTTGTATGTGTGTAGTGTGTATGTTTGATAAATGAACCCCTGTGTGTGTGTGCGCGCGTGCTTGCGTGCGCACATGCATGCATATGCGTGTGTGTGCATGTGTGTGTGTGTGTGTGTGAGGGAGAGAGAGAGACAGAGAGAACAGGGGCAGACCTATAATGAGTGTATGGCTCTGTCACGGGGCAGGAAAGGTGAAAACGAAAGAAAATGAGCACTGTGCTGGAGAAGTGGGTCTACAGAAACAGTTTACCTCAAAGTGCGTCTTACAAAGGGACAGCTTAAAAGAAGGACAAATAGAGTAGAGGGCTGAAGAATTTAATATGAGACTGAGAGAGGCAGCTTATGAGGGACAAAGCTGTGGTAAATTGGAAGAGGAGAGATGGACAGAGGTCAGCGGGGTGAGAAAATGCCAGATGAGAGCCAGGCGAGAGAAGAGACTGGCACAAGGGATGGGGAGCTGGGGCTAAATGAGTGATTGTGAATTATCTAGTGTGTGTCAATACATGTATTTCAATCTGTGTAAGTGCTGATGCAAATCCATGCATGTAAGGGTGTGTATGTGGATGTGTGTGTATGTCTTGGCAGCAGTGAAGGGGCAGATGCTGCCTGCGCTCCAGGCCCACTGCTTTACGGCCTTCTGCGGAAATGTCGCTGTGCCAACCTTAGCTCTCATCCGCAGCCAATCGCACGCCTGGGCCCACGGTGAAGCGGTTAATGCATACACCCAAACACACACATATGCATACAGTGCAACAGCATGAACACACACACACACATTCAGAGGAGAGCATACATGGAACCTCGATAATGAGAGACGAACGTAATAAATAGAAAGTTCGTGTGTCAGTGGTAATTCTGTTCATTAAGGTGCAGAGAACAGTGTGTGCCTATAACCAGCAGGAGGCTTTTGCACACAAACTCTCTCACAGCGACTCACACACATACACACACACACACCCACACACGCGAGCTCAAAGGGCTATCTTAACAGACATTTAAAGATACTTTATGACAGAAATTAATTTCCACCTCTGAACTTTCCTGAGTTGTAGCACTATTTTCAAGGGAGAACTTTGCATATAACACTGATCAACTCAAAAATGCCAAAAAAAAAAAAAACATCCTCCATATCATTCTTTTACAGCATGAGGTTGTTGCTTGATTGCTGCAACTGCCTCAGTCTTTAAAAGAATGTGACACCAGTTCAAGGCCTTTCTCTTTCATTCATCTCATTCATCATTTCTCAACAACATTTTCAACTTGTTTTGACAAACTCTGTATGTCTCAAGTAAAAGCTACCATTCAAAAAAAAAAAAAAGAAGAAGAAAATCGATGAAGTATTTTAGAAAGAACATCTGAAAGGTGAAAATAACCAGAGCCAGGCAGATTGAAAGTAATGCAAGATAAAATAAAAAAAAGAAAAAAAAAGAATGGGGATTGTAGTAGCTCAGAGGGAGGGATGAAGAGGATGTTGAGGGAGATAGGCAGCAAGGTGCTGCAGGAGGGAAAAAATAGGAAAGCAGTGGAGAAGAAAAGATACAGAGATCAACAGAGGGATGTAGGATGAAAGAGAAAAAAAAGTGAAGAAAGGAAGGAAGAAAGTGAAACAGAAGGAGAGGTTGAAGGTGGAGAGGTAGACAGACAGATCACAACCAGGCTGAGACTGGCCGACAGCTGTGCGAGCAGAATTTGATACTGCAGCGCAAACACACAAACACAGATATGCACGCACACACACGGACGTATGCTGATGTAGACACACGTATGTGTGTACGTACGCGCGCGCACACAAACACGGGGGCACATACACATGCTCACACTATCCAAAAGAGCCACATTACACATGAAATATTAATGGTGCAAAGTAATCGGCAAAAATGGAGATGGGTAGACAGAAGGAAGACGCGAGGGGAAGACAGTGGGGGGAAATAAGAAAGAGAGATGGATGAAAACAATATGTCTTTATTGCCAGTGCCGGTGTGACATTTGGACCATCAGCAAAAGGATATACATTGTGAATCATCACTTTTAGAAAGAGTATGTTCAGCCTACACAAACTGCTTATTTTCTTCAGTGGTGTTTTATTTATTCCATCAGGAAACAAAGGAAGGTCATCCAGAGTGCTAAAATGCCCTTATGCAGATCCAAGCTGGCACAATAAATATTTTAAAAATGCTTACATATATATGTGTGTGTGTGTGTGTGTGTGTGTGTGTGTGTGTGTGTGTGTGTGTGTGTGTGTGTGTGTGTGTGT
>JAVDPK010002944.1:0-15985 GCA_034780415.1 Cichlasoma orientale | reverse complement strand
TTATGTAAAATGTATCCAGGCATTTAAAAACAATTGTTTTTTTGTTTTTTTTAAAAGATCGGATTTGTATCGGTATCAGCAGATACCCAAATGCAAAAGATCGGTATCGGTATCGGACATGAAAAAGTGGTATCGTGCCATCCCTACTTAGGATAGGACTAATAGCCACAAAATATTGCTTCATTCCAATAAAAACTACATTTAAATTCAAATAACATAAATTAATTGATTTGCAGCCAAAAAGTTACTGCAGGTGAAGAGTAGGAAAAAAATTGCAGTAATACTATAAATGCAGTGAAATTATAGCCAGCAATGCACAATGTCCAGTTTAGTGGACACATGATAAATTGCAATTTCCTCGAAACGCAAAATCAATATTTGGAAATTTTAACAATAATTTTACTCCTTAGTTGTTGCTTTATGTCACCATATATTTTGTTTTTTACCTCCAAGGGTCTCCTAGAATAGAAGTTTTGGACGGATATTCCAGCACCTGTTGTAACTTCTGCTCGTCTGTCGGCCATTTTTTTTTCGAGATCTTGTTTTTGCACTTACAACAGTTGTCCACTGGGAAGCAATGTATGGCTTGGCACAATAACGTCCACTCTAGTGGCTGATGTGCAATTGAGACATGAAGACTCATGCATATGGAAGTAAACTGCTATTGAATTGCTGTCCACTGTAGTGACCACTATGGGTAAAAGGGCAAAAGCGCGTGCCACCTGTTTCCTGGAGTGATGAATCCTGCTTCTCCATCTGTGGAAACAGAAATTAACATTATCTCCACCATTCATCTGATTATTTAGTGCTTCTAATTCATTTATTAGAATGAATTCACTGAAAGCACTTCACAAGATCCAGCAGCACAATGATGGTGATGCTGAAATGATGTGACCTAATTTGTCCTCTCACTGACACACATCCACCACTCTATTTTTATAAATAACTTTCATTTGCATGTTTCTTCCAATATATTTTGCATATATTTAAATACACGATCACATTTTCTCCATGAACATACCACATACAGTAGCAACACGTTTTTATTTTTGTGTAGGTGATTAATTTATTTACTTTGGGTAGTGCTTTTTTTTTAAAAAATTCAGTTTAGAAATATGTCTTAACTACACTGAATTTGGCACTATAGAGCACTATAGTGAGCCACGATAAACTAACACAAGAAACGTTTTTGTTTGAGTATTTAGCTAAAATCATTATATGGATTCTTTTCTAAGTCCTGCTGAAGTTAGTTTTCGAACACTGGCACAGTTTGGCACAACCTGTCTAACCCAGACAATCCAAAACAGTGCAGTGCGTTATTGTCCCTGCGTTAATGGCTCCACCATGTAGATGTTAGTGGTTCACTCATTCACCTAACAGTCAAAAGGTCTCTGGCTTGTATGAAGGAAGAGATAGAAATCACTTAGGGGTTCTGTCAGAAGCTGCTACATCACATATACCACAGAGCCACCTGTTACACCCAAGGAGCAGCTGAGTGTAGCTTTATTCTTGTCCCTGCTTTACAAATGCTTCTATAAATAAATCCACACATTCATCATAAAATATGTGCATTCCTTTTACACAAAGTTTGAAGATCATTAGATGTGTGAGAACACAACCATGATTTATAAATGCATTGTATGTGTGGTTCAGTTCAGTAACAGCAGGGGTTATAGTTTATGTAACTTATTTATGCATGTTTGTATTTCCTACTTGCACAATGACCAATGTCGAAGCAAAATGTCTTGTTTTATTTGGATTGTGGACCCAGACATTGACAATTCTGTCTCTTTGTTTATTTGTATATGGCTGAGATGAGAATAAAGTTTGGCTTGACTTTAACTTTAAATATTGGCTACTTCAGTCTTTTAGCTAAATTCATGCATAAAGCTTCAGCCATCACTTTTCCAGCTGTTTTCTAAAGGGATAGACTTGACACTGAATGCCCTTTAGTGTTCCAACAACAGCTGCAATATATTTCCAAATTCTATGCATATGTTCCTCTAAAAATTGTGTATTTTTTTATTCCTCCTGACACATGGAGGATTTTGTACAGCTGTTCGCCCAGCTCCAGTCACTGTGAGTCTCGAGCACAATAGTAAACAGCAGAATCTTCAGTCTTCAGACTGTTCATCTGCAGATACAGCTGCTGTCTGCTGTTGTCTCTGGAGATGGTAAACCGGCCTCGGGCCGACTGAGAGTAGTAGGTGCTGCCCCCATCGCTGCTAATATAAGCAATCCACTCCAGTCCTTTTCCAGGAGCCTGTCTGATCCAGGCCATCCAATAGCTGCTGAATGTGAATCCAGATGTTGTACAGGTCAACCTGTGGGATTCTCCTGGTCTTTTAACTGCTGGTTCAGATTCTGTCAGAGTCTGACCATCAACACCTGCTAACAGAAATAAAAAGGAACATCATAAAATAATAAAGTATCATCATAAAAGAAGCATGAGAACATCAGTGAAGAGCATCACCTGCCCAACAGACAGTTAAAAGCAGCAGTGCTGTCCAACAGTCCATCTTGTTTAACTTTGTCAGCCCACTGTTCTGTTGTACCCTGTAAGCAGTCAGATAAGTAGCAGGTTAGACAATGAAACATTTGCATTGACTCCGCCTTAAAAGCAGGACTGAACTGGTGAATTATTAATAGAGTTTTTTTCCTACGATTAACTAACCTGAGGTCCCAGAAGCTTTAAAGTGAAACCAGATGTTTTCACTGATTTCTTCACAAAAACACAACTTAGAAAACTTATAGACAAAAATATTATAAACTGCCTGCTGTATTTATACATTAGCTATTAGTAAAAAGCTTTATGTGTAAATTAATTTTTGACAGTTAAAAATTGGGCTGTTATGTAGTATCATAGGGTGAATAACATTTAAATATATAGAAATCAAATGTGGATATGCTAAAGTACTCTCACAGGTATTAAACCTGCACAGCTACAAATATCTATATCAGTGTTTTACAGAAAGGTTCACCATTATGATTCTGTTAGAATTATAGAACCCCTGAGAACATTTAAAATGTATGAATATAAAGTGTAGCAGGCTGTAAATGAAGCACTTCCATTATCACTGCTCCTCCTGAGATCCACAAGACATTACCACCAGTTTTCCTAAATGCTGCTTGGGGGCATTACCACTCGTGGTCGCACTGCCCACGTCACAAGCGGAGGATCTCATTACAGTGCCGAGGATCGGCCAAGGATGGGCCACGCACCCACCATGGTCAAGGAACCATTTTAAGTTGCTGTAGCTGTACAATTCCAATGGATGACTTGTCTGTGTTTTTATTGCAGTTCTTTCTTCTCTTTGATCAGGACGGTAAACTGCAAAATCTGCTGTAATGTTCTTGACTTTAAGACCCTGAGTGTTACTGGGCACATCTCGAGAACTGACAGATTCTGCCTGTATCCATCCACCACTCAAAAGCTTTTCCTGTCCTCTGTTGTGTCAAATCCAGAAATGAAACAAAATACCTGTTACTTTATATCATGTACATATTATTAACATGTTTCAAAAATATTGCTTTTTTTTAGTGCAATAAAGGAACAATTATTTGGTCCCCGTTAATACAATAAAATAAACACTTTCTGGCTGCTAGAAATGTAATTTTGTGAACTACTGCTAAACACTCACAGGCAGCTGCACTCAGTGTTCTCTAAAGAGAGAGACTTGACCCTGACTGCCCTCTAGTGTTTCGAATATCAGGCTTTCAGTGCTGTTTTTAAACTAATTTTAAGAATATGGTTATTTTTCACCTAAAAACTGTATACTTGGGCTTTTTATTATTAATCCCTTCAGCAACTTTTTCTTTGTTTAGTTTAGATTTGTACAAATGTTGTGCGTTTATACTGTTATGGATGGACTTTTTTCTTTTCTTTGTAAGAGAAGTCAAACAGAGTGAAGCTGAGCGAGACACAATGTGTCTAGAATGCAATCATGCTTTCCTGGACTTTATAATTGTAAATGTAAATGATCAAAAATCTAAAATTACTGATCAAAATAATTCCAATATGATATTTTTTATGACCATGCATAAAAACTTGATGGGGTGAGGGGGACTATCCCGGCTATCATAAGCGAGAGAACTGGGTTCAAATGCAATAAGCAACATGGAATATGATAATGTCATATTTTCAAAAAATGCTGCAAGATTTGTGAGAAATTATTCATACCAATTTTTCATTCATACCAGTTTTATTCTTTACCTTACAGTATAAAGCGCCTTGAGGTGAATGTTTCTTGTGGTTTGGCACCATATAAATAAAACAGAACTGGCACTGAACTGAATGAACAACAGCTTTTAGCTGGTCCTCTTACCTCCACGTGTCTGATTCTGATGTAAAATATATCTTTTAACAAACCATTTCATGTAACTGGGATGTTTTGAATGCCAATTAATTAAGATAAACTTTATCTGTGAAGTTGATTTCATGCTTGCTAACTTTTCCAGAGTTAAGCTTTGGCCTAATTAGCCTTTATAACGTTTCCATACAGATGTTATGCCATTGGATTCTGAGGGAAAAAGAAAAAGCAGCACTTGCTACATGTTTTATGGGTATCAGCTGATCATTTACCATCATTTGTCGTATTTCAGGGTTTGCAGAAATGATTTATAATGTCGTTTGGATTGGAGGATTTCTTGTTATTATTTGTTTCAGTGGATCAAATTTGATATTTAAAATCAATGTTTATTGATTCATTCTTCAATTCAATTCAATTCAATTTTATTTTATTCATGTTGTGCCAAAACCATTAAATACACACCATTTTGGGAAGTGTCTTTGATGATGGAAAACTGGTCTTGAAGACTTTGGGCAAATATTGGGCCAGACCCAGCATTAATGCATCTGATAGTCCTTTCCGAGGTTCTTTACAAACCCAATAAGACCCAGCCAGAGAGAGTATTTGAATTTTATAGGACAGGGTCAGTGATTCCCCTGGTCTGTTGACGGCTGACTGAGACTGACACTGAGCAGCTGAAAGAGATCCAGAGTTTAGATGGTGAGGAGCAGCAGACATTCAAACATCCTGTTCCTTTCCTGATACAGATTTCATCTGAAATGAGAGACTAAAGGAGCATGCTCGGTACACTGGTCATGATCAAACATTGCTGACACTTCAGGTGAAATGAATGCAGGATATTTATGCTGTGTAGAATAGGTGAGATGCACTGAAATGTTTTGTTGCTGCAATAAAAATATTCTGTGTTAATTTTGAGTGTTATCATCTTTCAACAGGTGTAGATTTGTTCTTAAAAGAGAGCAAAAATACATTTAATATTTCTGTTAGAAAACAATTATTTCAGCTATCTTCTGTGAACCTTGCCTGTTGTCACTGTTGAGTGTAGACGTTATTGTTAGAGGAAGTTTTTCTTTAATTTATTATTTTCTTTTATATTTTAGGACTTATTTTTGTTGGTAGCAATGATCACTGATCCATTAATAAATACAACTGAAGAAATATTAATAATTTTAAGTACTGCAGGATATTTTGCAGCTTTAAAAAAAAATAAATAAATAAACTCCTGCCAATGTGGCTGACAGTAACTGACTGCAGAATCTTCGGTCTTCTTTCATCAGCATATTTAAAATTACTTTTAAATTCTCAAATAAACAAATAAATAAATCCATTCATTTAAGTTCTAGGTCTTCAGAACATCAAGCAGAACCCTACATCTATACAGTGTGTATTTGGTTTAATGTCAAGAGTTCATGTCTATTGATGGTTTGAATGACTAAACAGCAAAAAAAAAGACAGCGTTAGTGTTCTTCAAATGAATTTATATTCTTAATGGGTTCTGTTTTAGGGAAGAAGTGAGCTTTCATGTGCTAACTGACAACATTATTCATGCTTACATTCACATCATTTATGTCTTGCGTTTTTGTGCAGGTCTGTTGGCAGTTTGAAACACTGTGTCGCTAACACGCACACAGTAATAAACAGCTGTGTCCTCAGGCTGCAGATTCTGTCCTGTTATTGTCGCTGTTCTAGCAGAAGTGTCTCTGCTGTAGCTGAACTTGTTCTTTAAAGCATCATTTTGCCGAAGACCACTAGTACCCCACTGATGAGAAATCCAATCCATTGCTTTTCCTTCACGCTGCCTGACCCAACCTGTTGCATAGCTGTTATCAGTCATAGAATAACCAGAGACCTGACAGGTGATGGTCAAAGACTGTCCAGGCTGCACAACCCTTGAGTCTGGCTGGATGAGATCAATACTGTAGACACCTGCGGAAATATAAATCATAATTTTCTCCATCATTCATCTGATTGTTTTCCTTGTCTAATATTATTATTACAGTGAATCCTCTAAAAGCTTCTCACAGGATCCAGCAGCCAGCAGCAGTATCAGAGTGAACATGTTTGATGTTGATCTGGAGCTTGTCTGTCCTCTTACTGACACATGTACCACACCCTTTTAAGCAACTATTATTTGCATATTCTTATTATCTTTTTTTATTTGCATATTTTTGAATATTTTAAATCAGCTACAGCTATAAACAACTTTTCCTCTTGACTAGAACACAGGAAATATGGTTTCCTCCAGCGACAGAGGTTGTACATCTTGCACTGTTCCCATTTTAATTCAGTAAATACAGTATGCTACAATTATAACTGTCTTATATTGTTTGATACCAAACATTTTAAAGGAATGTTTATTTGAAGTATGTATTTTTACCAGTGTACATGTAGGGTGTGCATCAATTCATGCCAAACTGTATAGACAATCTTTTTTTTTTGTCCTTTAATTTTGGAATTATCTGATCTGAACACATATAATAAAACTTTTTTCATTAGTTTTGCATTTGGCTAGGGTCAGTGTCGCTACTGGCGGCATGAGGTGATACCTGGACCCTACAGAGGTTGCACAGGAAGTCCAGCTTGTCCTTAACCCATCAGCAGGACCGGTATCTGCTGCTTTGTGCAAGGAGGAACAGGATGAGCTGCCAGAGCCCTACACAATGTCTTCCACTAGTGTGAATGTCTCTAACCAAACAATCAGAAACAGACTTCATTAGGGTGGCCTGAGGCCCGGCATTCTCACTGCCTGGCACTGTGGAGCCCAACTGGCATATGCCATAGAATAAAAGTGGCAGATTCACGACTGGCACCCAGTGCTTTTCACATAGAAGGTTCGCCCTGAGTACATGAGACAGATGTGAAAGGGTCTGGAGAAGCCGTGGAGAACATTAGGCAACCTGTAACAGGATTCAGCATGACCGATTAGATGGTGGGTCAGTGATGGTCTGGGGAGGCATATCCATGGAGGGACGCACAGACCTCTAAAGGTTAGGCATCGGCACCCTTACTGCCATTATGTATCGGGATGAAATCTTCAGGCCCACTGTCAGATCCTATGGTGCAGTGGGTCCTGGGTTCCTAGTGGTGCACAACAGCTTCATGTGGCGAGAGTATCCAGGTAGTTCCAGAAGGATGAAGGAATTGATAACACTGACCTAAATCTAATAGAACACCTCTGGGACATCATGTTTTGGTCCACTGCCATGTTGCACCTCAGACTGTTCAGGAGCTCAGTGATGCCCTGGTCCAGATTTGGAAGGAGATCCCGCAGGTCACCATTGATTATCTCATTAGGAGCATGCCCCGACATTGTCAGGCATGTGGGGGCCATACAAACTACTGAGTACCATTTTGAGTTGCTGCACTGATGTGCAGACCAGCCTGCTGCATCATTTTTTCACTTTGATTATTTGGGTGTCTTTGAATTCAGCCCTCTGTAGGTCAGACAGCCATTAACATTCAAAACTGTGGAACTGATAGTTAACCAAGCATGTTTTTGATACTAAAGACAGTCCACTGTGTCCCTGGTTCTTTACTGTTTAATTTACAATTCTGAATAGGTGGAAATAAAATTGTCAACATTTCAAGTGGTTTTTCAAAAAGAAACATTTTTAATCCATAGTCCAAAATTGTTGACTTCACAACGTAGTTTTTGTTCTTAATTTGGGGATGTTTTTCAAAGTATAAATTAAAAAAAACAAAAAAATCAAAACCAAACAAAAACCTATTGTGACCAGCCGGGGTGCCGGCACTCCCAATTGCGTAACTTCATTTAAATGCCGTTAGAATTGCAACCACATATGACAGAGCAAGGATTCTTTTTGCATATAAAACCAAGGACTTTACACTTACTTAACATGCATTCAACGTGTCCCAGAGCGCTGTATCCTTCCTTTAAGGCGTTCACAGAAATCACGTAAAAAGCACAAAGAGCAAAATGTGCTTTATTGTTGTCATTAGCATGTACAGCTATGGCATTTCTGTATGGAAAACTGGTTATTGTGAACATTGTGCCAGTCCCACCATCAGTGAGTCCGATCTATTCTAGCCATTTCCTTGTTTTTTGACAGATCCAGTGCAGATCAGCCAGAGAGATCCCTTGAACTTTACAGGACAAAGTGACTGATTCTCCTGGCCTGCTGATCACTGGCTCTGGTTCATCAATGCCAGTGTCAGAGAATGACAGCGAGCAGCTGGAAAAAGACCCAGAGTTTAGCTGGCTGGAAGAAAAAACATCCAAACACCCTGTTCCTTTCCTGATATAGCCTTCATTCATCTGGAATGAAAGCCAAAAGGAGCACACTCTGTATAATGGCCATGGTTGAAATTGGCTGAGACTTCAGCTGTAAAGGCTGATATGAATGAGAGATATTTATAACCTGCTGATAAGGTTAGGATGGATGGGAATTTACATCAGTTTGCTTATTTCTGAGTCTGAAATGCATTTGAAAAGGATAGTGACATAACCTGTTTGTAAAACATTGTTGCTCCACCATCAGCAAAGTTATTCAGGGCTGTGTTTGAGATTTGATCATCTTTTGACATGTGTTGATTTGTTATTTGGAGCAAGACCAAATGTTCACACAGCTGTGCGTTAAAAATAACTATATTTATGTAAACTTAAATGTGATATACTGAGGGAAGAAGCGAGGAGTGAGTGTGTGAACATATGTAATTGTTGATAATAACAGCATTTATGTCTTGCAGGTGTCTGAGTATTTGTGTGGGTCTCCTGGTGTTTTGTAACACAGTGTCTCTAACACGCACACAGTAATAAACAGCTGTGTCCTCAGGCTGCAGATTCTGTCCCTTAATTGTCGCTGTTCTGGCAGAAGTGTCTCTGCTGTAGCTGAACTTGTTCTTTAAAGCATTATTTTGCCAAAAATTGCCTCCACCCCACTGATGAGAAATCCAATCCATTGCTTTTTCTTCGCGCTGTCTGACCCAACCTGTTGCATAGCTGTTATCTGTCAAAGAATAACCAGAGGCCTGACAGGTGATGGCCAAAGCCTGTCCAGGCTGCAACACCCTTGAGTCTGGCTGGATGAGATCAATACTGTAGACACCTGTGGAAACAGAAAAATATTTTCTCAATCATTCATCTGATTATTCTGAATTTCTAATGTGTTTATTAGAGTGAATCCGCTGAAAGCTCCTCACAGGATCCTGCAGCCAGCAGCAGTATAAGAGCTAACATGATTGATGAAGAAGAAGAAATCACGGGAGCTCATCTGTCCTCTCACTGACACACAGACATACTACTTCCTTTTAAGTAACTATTATTTGCATATTCTTGGATACATTTGTCTGTGTACGTTGTCGGTCATGGTAATCTCTGGAGCATGAAAAAAGCAAGTGTACTTCTTTAAGTTTCTTGACTGGGAAACATCTTCAAGAAACTTAAAGAAGTGCAGTTGTTTTTTTCAAGCTCCAGAGACTTGGATACATTATATTTTTATCAGTTTGTGTGGGAAACGAGAGGGGAGACCTGCGTAGGGTCGACAACAGAACACTGGAAGAAAAGAGACTGACAACACCACCTGGGGTATTTCCTGGCAGGAAATAAGTAGTCATTACCAATCGCAAAGTAAAAAATTAAGTTTTTCTTTGCGATTGGACTTAAGACACAAGTTCCCGGGTGCTGATGTTCCTTGCCACAAACATATTTATTAGTAACATTACAGATCCATGTATTCTTCAATGTTTTTGCTGATTATAAATTATATTTATATATATGATATTGATTTTTTTTAATAAATTTATGCAAATAATGTGTGGTGGTCACAATGACCACCTATGGGAATTCTAGTAGTTCTAAACTTCTGGGAGTTCTAGTGTTAAAGGTGTTAAACATTCTCGTGTAAGCGGGGCCTAACAATGGGTCAACGACCACCTCCAAAGTAGACAACCCCCATAAGGTTTTAATTACCTGGAACTCTCCACCTTTTGGTTTTGGGACTGAAGAAGCCTCTTGAATGAGAGGGGAAACATCTTCAAAATAAATAAATAAAAAAAATGGAAGAAGTCCAGTTGCCATTATTTTTTACATCGCATCTGCAATGTGTCTTCCTGTTAGAATCTATTAAAGTAAGTTATTTGTCACCTTTTTGTTTAATAATAATAATAATTTGTTAATTATGTTTCAACTTTTACACCATGGAAGCTGAAGAGCTGGTTTGTATAGCACCTTTAAGTATTCAAATTTTGTTTTACCTTATAGACATGAAGAGAATGTTGGAACCTAACAAGGAAATTAACTATTCCAGAAATGAAACAGGAATAACTCTGTGCAAAGGTACTAATTTAGTAGTAATGAGGATGTCCCATCTAATATTAAATATCACATTTAGAAAGATTAAAGAAAACAGATGAAAACTGGACGGTTTAGTGAATATAAAGAAAAAATTCACGTGTTTTTTCTGTGATCCAGAAATAATTCTGAGTATGCCAAGTAAAAGAATGTCACAATACCTAAAATTCATCTGGAACACTGATAAGAAAGAGGTCTTGCCAGTGGAGAGGATGTGCAGGTGAATCTTTTGTGGATTTTTACCTTCAGTGTATAAAAGAGGCATCACACAAAGCTGTAACATACAAACTATGGTGGTCTCTTGAAAATCACGAGTCCTTTGTGTAACTTGTTTCAGTTTGTGGTGATCAGCTGTGTGATTAAGTTTTCTGCGCTGCATAATTTTTTTTATGTGTGTCTTTGTGATAAAAAAGGTATGTCTTCTCACATGTAACAAAGAAAAGCAATCTTAAATACACAACTTGGCTGCCCGGGGTCACTGAGGTTTTTGTGCAGCTGCTCCTCTGGCTTCAGTCACTGTGCTATCTCTGGCACAGAAGTAAACAGCAGAATCTTCTGCAGTCAGGCTCTTGATCTCGAGGTACTGAGTGCTGCTGGGAACGTCTTCAGTCATGAGGAAGCGACTTTGAAAGGAGCTACCATAGACAGCAGAGTTGGAACCTGAATTCATTCTACCAATCCACTCCATAGCTTTCCCAGGCCTCTGCCGTATCCAGTTAAAAAACCCGCTTGTCATGCTATAACCAGATATGACACATGACATTTTCACTGTTTCTCCAGGTCTTTTCAGCGCAGAGGAAGACTGATCCAGCTGGACACTCCAAATTCCTGTAAGTAAATAAATCACCATCACGGTCATTAAAAAAATAAAAACACCCCACTCCAAATAAACAAAAACAACAAAAAGCAAACAAAGTAAAGACTTTTTTTTAACCTTGTATAGTGACAGCAAAAAAGAAACTCCAAACAATTGTGTTTTCCATTCTTTCATAAATACTGGATTCAGTCCTCTGAGATTCACGTTTCAAGAATCTAAAAAATGTCACAATGTTCTGCCATGAACTGTATGAGAATGACTGAGGATATGTTTATAAAAGGAAGAATTTGCATAAACCTCCCTCTATTGGTTAGATAGGAGTAACCTCTGCAACAGCAGAGAACAGTATATCACTATACATTACTGGTTGTATCCTGATGAGCATTTGTGCAGGTCTTGCTGGTGTTTTCATCACTGACACTGAACATCTGCGACTTCAGACTTGTCACGGCCAGTAGCCGATTCAAAATTGATGCGGTGCACTATTTAAAAGTTTTTATTATTTGCACAAAACAAGTATAAGTCCCAGGAAGAGCAAGCATTTTCTGTGGCAGAGCCCACTGACACGGGTCATTGGAGAAATTGGCACAGGGAACAGGTGACTCGATGTAAATCAGTTCTATGGCAGAGAGAATTAGTCAGTCAGTTCAGGAGGGAGGAAATACACAGCTGAGGTGGGCTGAAAGCTTGCTTACTTATCTGTGTGAGTGAACCTGTCCTTGGGTGGGGTAGCTGGTTTGTGTTTCTAGGAGGGCAGGCAGGGAGGCTGGGCATAAACTGACTGAAGCGAAGAACTAGTCAGAGGTGGACAGGTGAGTGAAGCCGGTGAGCAGATATCCTCAGAGTCAGGCAAATTGAAACTGTGCACAGAGAAACACTCAGGCCAACATGAAAGGAGAACTCAAGTGAGCAGGTTACCACGAGGAAGTAGCAGACACTCTGGCAAAGACTTCAGCAGAGGTGTCTCTGCTCTAACTGAACCTTGTCCTTAAGGTAGGTTACATCATTAATTTAGTGCAAAAATAAAACACCCTAGACGACTCCATGCTGGCTTCCCATGTCTTCGATTCTGTCTTTAGTTCCCGCTTTTCCTTGGGAATTTTGATTTAATTAATTTATTTAATTTTTACAGTCATTGCTTTTAATTCACAATGTTGTGAAAGTGAAATATTGCAATGCATTCTTGTTCCTGCTTGTTTCTCCTGTAAAAATAAAATAAAATACATAAAATAAAATTGTCTCTATCATTTATCTGATTACTAAGTGTTTCTATTGTGTCTGTTAGTGTGAATCTACTGAAAGCTGAAAGGATCCAGCAGCCCTGTGAGGTCCTGTAACAGTCACTGCTGATCTAGTTGTTTCCTAGAAGGAAAGACTTGGCATTGACTGCCCTCTGGTGTTTTGATCAGAATGACACATTTGTTTTTATTCTAAATTTTATGCATATTTTCCTTAAAAAAAAAGTGTGCATTTCTTATTTAAATTTTTTGATACATAGACAATAATTTTAGCAATCAGATGTTGCAAAGATCCACTTTTTAATCTATTAAATACTGCAGTTTTTCATTTCTGTGAGCTCCCATATACTCTGGAGGTGTTTCTGTGTCTGTGTCTTTCCATAAACTGTATGGGGTTGGCAAATGGTGTGTTCGTACAAGAGGAAACTTTTTCATAAATCTACATCTATAGCATTAGAAGATCATAGCCATAAGAAGAGGCAGCAGAGGAACATGTAAAAATATACCAAAATAGTCACCTTCTCAACAAGACAGAAATATTTTTAGCTGAACTTTCAAAACAAAAATATTTACCCTTCTGGGGTCATTTTCTGCCCACTGCCTTTGAAATAAACTAGAAAAAACTGCAAAGGAAGTGAAGAGATTTTGTTCTTTAAAATAGATTCCATTACCCACGATTATGAGTGTATTTGTATCTGTGATTGTTTCTTGCTGAGTATTTGTATGGGTCTGATGATGTTGTATCACTGTGCCTCTCGTGCACAGTAATAAACAGCTGTGTCCTCAGGCTGCAGATTCTGTCCTGTTATTGTCACTGTTCCAGCAGACGTGTCTCTGCTGTAACTGAACTTGTTCTTCAAAACATTATTTTGATGAAAGTTGCCATAACTTGCTCCCCACCGATGAAAAATCCAGTCCATTGCTTTTCCTTCACGCTGTCTGACCCAACCTGTTCCATAGCTGTAATCAGTCAAAGAATAACCAGAGACCTGACAGGTGATGGTCAAAGCCTGTCCGGGCTGAATAACCATTGATGCTGGCTGGATGAGATCAATAACGTCCACACCTGTGGGAAAAGGCATCCACATTATCTCCACCATTCATCTGAATATTAAGTGTTTCTAATGTATTTGTATATGTTCCTGTGTATGTGTTTATAGAGTGAATGAATAAAAGCTCCTCACAGGATCCAGCAGCAGTATCACAGCGATCATGATTGATGTTTGAAATGATGTGAGCTCATTCGTCCTCTGATTGACACACAGACCCACCACTCCCTTTTTAGAAGCTTTTATTTGCATGTTCTTGAATACATTATATTTAAGTACACCTTGGATTTTGTTATTGGTCAAACTGCGGAGGAAATGTTTTCTTTTTAATTAGAGAACTTGTGTGCACTGATCATCTGACTGTTTCATTTATTAAAGAAATATATCTGAAGCTTGCTGATATAAAATTTTTCATTGTAGTTACATTAATTCTATTGCTTTGCCATTGTTTATTGGCATGTGTGGTTAAAAAATATCATTTTTGTAGCTCTTTCCTTGGTTACTTATTGATGAACAGTGTATCTTATCCAGTGTAACAGATTCTCCTACTCTGTCGAATATCTGACAGAGACAGTGAAAAGTGCAGGTTGTCTTCCTCTACTGAGCATCGCTTCATTTCCCTGATGCAAGAGCAAATTTAAAACATGCTTAATATTAAATCTAGTAGCATCAGGTGCAATCAAGATGACATACACAGCAAAAAATCCCAGCCTATCCCAGCAATATGATTATATAGATTTATATTTATAATTTATATTTATTTATTCTGTTGTCAAAATGGTTATTTGAGTTCTTATAGCAGGGACTGTAGTTATTATAATAAAATATATACATTAAAATGAGGGTTGTAATAAATTTATCACTAAATAATTCAGAAATGTGTCTTATGGTGGTGATAAATACAGGAAATAGTTTGTGTGTGACAGGTCAAATTGTGTTTGAAACTACAAGCTGGAGCCTGAGGGGAAGTCAACCGCGGAAACAGGTGTGACTCTGCAAAAATGTTAAATGGCATAGTTGAAACCACAGCTGAATAGTTGAAATCCGGGGATATAAATTTATTATTTTTTTTTTTCACGACGATCACTGAGACTTTTGTGCAGCTACTCCTCTCCTCCTTATGTCACTGTGTTTCGAGCACAGAGGTAAACAGTCAGGCTCTTGATCTCGAGGTACTGAGTGCTGCTGGGAACATCTTCAGTCGTGAGGAAATTACTTTAAAAGGCGGTTCCATAGACAGCAGAATTTGAACCTGAATTCATCATACCAATCCACACCAGAGCTTTCCCAGGCCTCTGTCATATCCAGCTAAAATACCCATCTGTCATGGTGTAACCAGATATGACCTATGACGTCTTTATTGTCTCTCCAGGTCTTTTCAGCTCAGAGGATTAATTTAAAAAAATGATTAACTGTAGGGCAGCACGGTGGCGCGGTGGTTAGCACTGTTGCCTCACAGTTAGAAAACCATCTGGAAGGCCTGGGTTCGATTCCACCTTGGCCCAGGCCTCTCTCTCTCTCTCTCTCTCTGGAGTTTGCATGTTGTCTGCATGGGTTTCCTCCTGGCACTCCGGTTTCCTCCCACAGTCCAAAAACTGTGGGAGGGGTTAGGTTAATTGCCTAATCTAAATTGCCCATAGGTGTGAGTGCAAATGCTTGTCTGTCTCTCTGTATTAGCCCTGTGACAGACTGGTGGCCTGTCCAGGGTGTACCCTGCGTTCACCCTATGTCAGCTGGGATAGGCTCCAGCCCCCCGCAACCCTGAAAAGGATAAGCGAATGGATGGATGTATGGATGATTAACTGTAAAATTAATTAACTGTAATGTAGCACAATGTAAAAGTGTGTTACCTTTAAAATACTCACTGAAAGCTGCAGAGAAGAAACTTCTGTCTGATGGAGGCTCTTTGAAAGAAAACTTGAAGACCTGAACTTCTGTTCATTTGTCATTAATGTAAAGGTAAACTGTAAAGGTGGTGTCTTCATGCTACAAATGTCCAGTTCACTGTGTGCCATTTTCCAGGCATTTAATCACTGGGAAAACTTAGCTTTGTTTGTAAGTCAGCACTTTTTAAAGACGGTCTGTCATGATACATTACAGTTGATAGGTTCAGATCATTTAACAAAAGGGAACAAACACACTGACAAAAGACTCTGGTGAAAATCTGCTAGCAGGAGAGAGAGACCAGCCTTCTCCAGGATAAGACGGGAAGACACCGCTCCACGTCTGCTCCCGGAGGTGCCACCTTTGCTCTGCCGGGC
>JAVDPK010002943.1:0-15561 GCA_034780415.1 Cichlasoma orientale | reverse complement strand
GATGCTGAAGATGGAGCTGCCAGGAAGGAGGAACAGAGGAAGACCTCAGAGGAGATTCATGGATGCAGTGAAGGAGGGTTGGTGTGACAGAGGAGGATGCTGGGATAGGAGGAGATGATCTGCTGTGGTGCCCCCTAAAGGGAGGAGTTGAAAGAAGCAGCAGTAGCAGATGAAGAACAAACGTCACTGTGGAACAATAAACACGTCTCTCTTCCAGGTTCATCAGCTTTTCTATGGAATAAAACTACATTTCCAGAATAATCTAATTTAAATAAACTATAATCTGAGTTATGTTACAGGAATTATGTTTGTATTGTTGCTCATTTTCAGGCCGTTTGTCATGTTAAAGGGTCAGTTTACCTCAAACCATGAAGTCTGCAAACTAACCTGACATATTCCTGAGATCTTCATCTTTCCATAAAATCATCGCTGCTGTGTGACGTGTTCTGAATGTGCAGAAATCCTGCTGATCACATCTGAGGTATTTCAATGAACAGGTGACACATTTAATCAGGTAAATTCTCCAAACAGGCTTCTGATATCAGACTGAATCATTAACTCACACCTGACAACAGGCAAAAGAGGAGAGATCACTCAGTCGTGTGAGTGTGTGAGTGTGTTGGGGGGTGACTCAGAGGGGATAATTTAATGGGAAAAGCTGATGTTTGAAAGTGACACAGAGGTGGGACCCCTGCATACTTTACACATTTCTACCATAAACTGATGCACAAAACCTGAAAATTGGTGCATTAAATTCGGCAGGATTTGAAAATGCAGTGCCTGATGCTCACCCAGAGGAAAGGTACACCCATGAATCTGACACAGATCAACAGGAAACACACTTTTATTCAAGGATATATGAAACAGAATGGCTCTTAATGAAGATGTAAAAGGTAAGGGGAGATAAAGACAGGAAGGCGCACCGCAGATGGATGGCAGAGCCTCACCTGATCATCTTTGTGAGGACAGATACTTGCAGAGTCGGGACAGTATCCAGCAGGAGAAGCCCCACCCACTTCCTCTCTCTCTGAAAACTCACTGCTGGAGCAGAGCTTCATGTCACTAAGTGCCAATTAAACCTCCAGGCTGTACAGCCTCACTCAATCTCAACTGAGCCTCCACGTTATGGCCAGCCACTCATCACAGCCTCCTCATTAGCTGCAGCCAATTACCTGAGTTCTGCTCATTAGGGCCAGCTACTTAACTCACAGGTACATCCTTAAAAAGTTCATGTGTCAGCAGTTTTTAACCTTCAGGTTCAGATTTTGTGAGAATTTGTTTTACAGAATACAGATGGAAAGTGTTCCTGCTGTTTAAATCAGGTGGGACGTGGAATAATCTGCTCTGGAGGAATTTTTCCACTCTTCACCTCCTGCAGCTGCCCTTGAAACGCTCCCTGAATGCATTACTGGAATCATCTCCATCTACAAGTCCTACAGAAACCAGTAAGAAAGAGTTGGACAGGTTGCTCAGCCAGGCCGGTGAAGGTGTTGGAGTTACAGATGCTGTGTTGCAGCACCTCCTGGTGGTCAGATGTGACAGTTACAGGGTGTCAGGACCTCTGTGAGTGAGTGTGGGCTAAACGTCAGCATTAACATGCTTTATGTCCTACCACCCACTGCTGGGGAGTCTGGGAGCAAACTGAACTACAGCACAGCCTAAAAGGACACACAAATAAAACAGAAATGACATCGGCACCAAAGCTCAGTGAGCTCCCAGCTCCTCAGAACAGAGAGGAGCTAATAATGAAAGCAGTGTGTCTGCTAGCTAGAGGAACAGCTGCTGTATTTCCAGGGAGAGCAAAGAATGAGCGATAACTTCACTCAGATGGAGAACGATGGAAGAAAGAGGAAGGAGAGGAAGAAGAGGGCAGCAGGTCAGCTGATCACAGCCTGCACACCAACATCATTTACCTGAGGTTCAGTTAGCGTTACAGAAAAACAGCAGGTAGAAACGTCCTCCAAAGAGCTACTTTTACTTTGAGTAGATTTCAGAGCCTGTACTTTTTACTTTTACTTGAGTAAAGAAGTTGTACCAGTACTTTAACTTTTACCATAGTAGTTTTTAACACAAGTACTTGTACTTCTACTTAAGCACAGAATGTCAGAACTTTGGCCACCTCTGACTTTAACCTAAATGTCTGAAAACACCTGAAATACATAAAAACTAGAAACTAAAAATAGATTTGGATGAAAGAATGAGAACGAACTGAAAATAATTGTGAACTTTTAAAACTAAAATAAAAAAGAGTAAATGTAGTTTTATCAGCTGTGGATGATGTGTTCACTCAGACTCCAGCTGTGAGTCTCTGCTTTTATTGTAACCTCCATATTCTACTGATCAAAAAAGACCAAAAGTAATAAAAGTGAAGTGACGGGGAGAGCAGCCGAAACTGATTCAAAAACTCAGTAACGAGCTCATTAAAGCTTACATTACAAATACATTATATTCAGTGCCAGATATTCACAGAGGAAACTGCTCAGCTGTTATTGATGATGAAATTACCCATCACACTACGAGACTGTAAATAATATTAAATGGACTAAAAACTTGACACACACGAGGGCGTCTTTATAAAGTTCATGCACGTGCTGCTGGGTCTGTTTAACCCTCAGTGATAATCAGCATCAGGGTAAAGAAGAGTCAGTTTGTTTAGACCTCATATCATCTCTCTATAATGGTTGTTGTAATCACTTAAAGCAGCCACTGCATAACTCTCCAAACACCTCCAGCCTGCAGTGAGGTCCAGGGGAGCAAACAGATCCTCTTTAATTCCAGCACGTTTCTGAGCCGTCAGCAGATGGTGGAACTCAGGTGACTGCAGCACAAAGAGCTGCAGATGGAGAACAGACACGAGCGAAGCCTCTTTGTGTGCGGCGGCGGGCGCAGCGGCTCTGCCTGTTAATCCACCACACAAACAGAACTGCTGGGAAATCAACTCTGACACACGGAGCGCCGGCCGAGGGAGATTAACCGGCTTGTTGGGGGTTTGTCTGCACGGCGAGGGGAGCTCAGGTCCTAAAACAGTGAAGCGCACATTTTTAAACAAAGCGCTTTTTTATGCAGATCTATGAATGATTCCTGCTGCACAAGAATAAATACAACTGCTAAACTGGCAAAAGTCTCTTTCTGCACTTTTTAAATCACCAAAAGTTTGAATTTTAATATTAATAAAAACTCAACAGCCATCAGGCCACCTTTGGCCTGTTTAGGTTCACATCGGCTCCTTTAAGGCACTTTCACCTGTTTGATACCAGATCTGCAAATCTCACAACAGCAGGAGCATCTCCCCGATCAGCCTGTTGTTCACTGCTGGAAGTCAGTGAGACTGACAGTTATTATATGCAAATTAACCACAGAAACAATCTAATTTTAAAATGTGCTCATTATAGTATAAAGAAAAGAAGTTTGCATGGTGGATTCCACAATAATAAGTCGTTTAACCTGGACGCCTTTGGACTTAAATAAGTTAAATTCTAGCTGCCAAAGAGGGAGAAAATGTTTCAAGGCAAATTTTTACTACATTGATCGAGAAAATATCCCTGGAATCAGATTCTTCCCACGCATCTGTGAATTTGTGTCTGTTTTGGGTCATTTGTGTTCCACGTGTATTCACACAGTTCAGACTCTAATGGAGAGAAACCGTAACAATCATTCATGTAAAAATTAACACGTTTGTGCTCACGCTGTCACAGAGGAGCTCCTTCCATCGCCGTTACTAAATGAGTGCTTGGAGTGTAAATTAGGCGTGAACACAGCATTTAGTTCATGTATGTTCACAGTGGCACCAAGTTAGCATGCTGTCAGTTAGCAGGTTCACTGTTTATCCCGTTCAGTGTGTTAGCAGCGAGCTAACACACTGAACTACTGCTAAATGCTAAGAACTCAGCTTTGAAAGCTGTTCCTGGAAGTCCTGGTGATGGATACAGGTCAACAGGAGCAACGCAGGTGATCCTGAGGGGACCATGAATGTGTGGAAATTTCATGTCAATCCTTCCAACAGTCACTGAGACAATAAAAACATGAAAATTCATTTGTGAAAGGTCTTGCTATGCAGAGTGAATGATTATGGGTATGGAACCAGTGCAGATGGGCATGTGGTCCTCTG
The DNA here is from genome assembly GCA_034780415.1 of Cichlasoma orientale. Lineage (NCBI taxonomy): Eukaryota > Metazoa > Chordata > Actinopteri > Cichliformes > Cichlidae > Cichlasoma > Cichlasoma orientale. The sequence continues at coordinate 11,453 of JAVDPK010002943.1, read as the reverse complement.
AAGAACCAGCAGAGTGTAGCCTGGTGACGAGCGCTGCACAGAATGAATGCTGACTGGTTGAAAAGCTGGCACTGCCCCCTGGAGACAGCACACAACTACAACATGTAGAAGACAAAAAAAAAATCTTATCACAATCCAACGAGTCTGATGACTGCGTCGGTCTGCTGGCGTCACAGTCGGCACTCACGTGTGAATAAAACAGGAGCAGATCACATCCATGCAAGCAGCAGCTTTTATTTCAGCCTGTGCTCAGCCAATGAACAGTTACTATGATCACATGTACAAAAATCACAGCTTAAACACTCAGAGGAACACAACAAGCGCTCAAAGCTAAGAGTCTACTCAGGAAAAAAGCTTCTGTTACCCAAACAGTCAAACTCGTCTTAGCTTTGCATCTCTAAAGCTGATCTGAGTGCAGCGAGGTTTGCTTCAAAGGAAGTAGATACTGACTGTACTGATGTCTGAGCAGAAGGCAGAGCTCTGATGTTGGACCCGTTATAAATGTAGGTCATCTGTTCTTCTAACATCACAGTATACTGAAAATCACAAGTCCTGCATCACGATAGAGCGTATGGCCAGAATATTAGAGAACTTTAAAGAGACACGCGGCAAAACGAGTGCTGATGTTTGGTAGAAGACTTCCTCTCAGAGCATAAATGTAAATAAAAGGTTCTTTTTTGAAAGTTATCAATCTTAATGCTTTTTCTTAGAGCCTGAAGCAAAAGAAGCATCCTGGAGAATCTGTCAGAACACAGAAAATGTGTTCGTTGTTTTGGATCAACTTTTTCAACTGTCCAATAAAAGCGCGTATTGAGGATGGTGTGGTCCTCAGTCCAGAGCATCTGCCACTCAAACTCCTGTTTTCAAGCCTCGTGACTCACGTCTCTTTACAGGACGTCTCTCAGAGGTTAGTGGAAAGCTGAGGCTGATGTGTGTCACATTATATTTGTTTGGTTTCTGACCAGCGGTGATTTTGACCAGTCTGAGCAGCAGATTTGCACTCTCCTAAAACCTCTCATGAACAAACACAGCTCATCACAGGGCGAGGCGTCGATGCTGCTGCTGCTGCTGTTACACAATTTTCTTTGGCAATGATGTCTTGACAAACTGGCTGCAGGAATTAACGATGCCAACTGACAACGGTCTTGTTTGATTGCTCAGAAAAGTCCACATTTGGAGATTAGAGGGGTGGCAGTTGAGTAATTGAGTTTGTCAGTTAGGAGAATGTGGTTCGCGTCCTGTTTGACTTTGCCTTCACTTGCTGATTTCCTTCATTTTCACTTCCTTTTTGCTTCTGCTGTCACTCGTTTGGTTAAGGTGCCAAAAGCTGCTCAGTTAGGTGGATGCTTTCTGAAAATGATGCTTATGCAGTGGGTTTAAATGCAATGCTAAAGGGTCCTTTACAAGCAATTAATGCTAGACTAATGCACATCTGTTTTTTTCCTGATATCAGACTGATCACAAGTATCGACTGGCACGTCTCTCCACAAACAGACGAAGCTCCATCTCAAGAGTGCTACAATCTAACCCAGAATCATCTACTTTAATCATTTAAATGTTTAACTTTTACCGATGACCATCGGACGTTAAAGTGACTCATTTTACCAGCTGTTTCGCATTTCCCACGATCGCTGCTGTACCGGCCGTGTTTGCTATTCTTACTCGTTGATCTCATCCTCCTCGTCCTCAAAGTTCTCCTCGCCGTCGTTGGCGGTTGCTTCCTGGTACTGCTGGTACTCGGACACCAGGTCGTTCATGTTGCTCTCCGCCTCCGTGAACTCCATCTCGTCCATGCCCTCGCCCGTGAACCAGTGCAGGAAAGCCTTTCGGCGGAACATCGCAGAGAACTGCTCGGAGATCCGCTTGAACAGCTCCTGGATTGCAGTGCTGTTGCCGATGAAGGTGGCGGCCATCTTGAGCCCTCGGGGAGCGATGTCGCAGACGGCCACCTTCACGTTGTTGGGGATCCACTCCACGAAGTAGCTGCTGTTCTTGTTCTGGATGTTCAGCATCTGCTCGTCCACCTCCTTCATGGACATCGGCCCACGGAAGACCGTGGCCACAGTCAGGTAGCGTCCGTGGCGAGGGTCGCAGGCCGCCATCATGTTCCTGGCATCAAACATCTGCTGCGTGAGCTCGGGAACGGTGAGCGCTCGATACTGCTGGCTGCCCCGTGCCGTCAGAGGAGCGAAACCCGGCATGAAGAAGTGCAGCCTGGGAAAAGGAACCATGTTGACGGCCAGCTTGCGGAGATCTGCGTTGAGCTGTCCGGGGAAACGGAGCGAGGTCGTCACACCACTCATGGTGGCTGACACCAGGTGGTTCAGGTCGCCGTAGGTGGGGGTGGTGAGTTTAAGAGTGCGGAAGCAGATGTCGTAGAGGGCCTCGTTGTCGATGCAGTAGGTCTCGTCTGTGTTTTCCACCAACTGGTGGACCGACAGGGTGGCGTTGTAGGGCTCCACCACGGTGTCCGACACCTGATGGATGACAGGTGGACGGGGAGGTGTGATGGTGCTTTGGTATTTATGTTTTTGTAAGGATCAGAAAAAACAAGGAAAAAAGTGGAAGACTTCCTGCTCGTACCTTCGGTGAGGGCATGACGCTGAAGGTGTTCATGATCCGGTCGGGGTACTCCTCCCGGATCTTGCTGATCAGCAGGGTGCCCATTCCTGAGCCGGTGCCCCCTCCCAGAGAGTGAGTCAGCTGGAAACCCTGCAGGCAGAAGGTAAATCTCTCTTTCATTCTACAGTAAACTGTTAAGAAGAGCAGGCGCATGGACCAAAAGTTTGTTCTCAGACATCTGTGACCTGTATTTATTTGACTTTATGTAAATCAGGAGCGTCTCCACCTCTGTGCACCAGTAAACTCAGACTGAATGCTGTCATTCTAAAGTGAAGGCAGATTCAGGTTTGCTAAAATAGTTCCCCCTTATTTTGGCCGAGGGTGGAGACAGAATGAGCTTCCTGCTGTGAAGACACTTCAGTGAAAAGCACACTTACAAACCTGTTGGTGACCCTGCAGGAACAATCAGCAGAACTCATCCTCTGAGGGAATAAAGTGGAGGATTTTCCCATACAAGGCTCAAAATCCACAACCTGCACCATGAACATCAGTGCAGCCAGTGACAGCGAGTTAGCATCTGGTTGTAAAACATGAACGCTAAAGGAGAAAAGGTTTAGCTCCACCCACTGACGTTAGAGCCAGCCAATGAGGCCGTTTCTGCCTCCAGCTCGGTCACAGAGTCCAGTAACCATGATTCACCTGGAGACAGTCGCAGTGCTCGCACTCCTTCCTCACTACGTCCAAGACCGAGTCCACAAGCTCCGCCCCCTCCGTGTAGTGACCTTTGGCCCAGTTGTTCCCTGCACCTGTCTGACCTGCAGACAGCCAATCAGAAAGGAGAAAATGCATCTGTGAAATGTAAACCGATCACCGCGACAGATGGATGCGTGCGTGCGCGCGCACACACACACACACACACACACACACACACACACACACACACACAGCTGCTGCTGGTGAGCCATTTCTCAGCCAGTGGACAACAGGACAGGAGTGTGTGTTCAAAAGTGTGAGACAGAAAGATCTCCCTGCTTCATCTTGTGCTCAGACATTTATAAAGCAGACGCTGCAGTCATCTCAGTCTGTTTATTCTGAGGATTTAATGTGCAAAAGTTTCACTGCGTCTCACAGAGCGGGAATGCTGCCTCGGCCTCCTCAGGCGGACACAAAGACTGTGCAGCTCTGCAGGATGAGGAAGGAGGCTGAGACATTATCCTGAACTGCTTCATAAGCTCACAGCACTGTCAGAGCTGTGCTTGCAGCTGCTTCCAGCCTCAAAATACCAAAAGGTATCAGGAAATGGAGGAATTCTCCCAGTTCAAGTGAACTCATCATTCTCTGATTATGTCTGAGGTCATTAACTATTTCCAGGTCTAAATGCTCCTTACAAATCAGAGAGAAGGTGATTGAAAGGTTTGAGTGATGCGTTCTGATCGTGTCTGCTGAACGTTACCAAAGATGAAGTTATCCGGTCTGAAGAGCTGTCCGAAGGCTCCTGAGCGAACGCTGTCCATGGTTCCTGGTTCCAGGTCGACCAGGACGGCCCGGGGGACGTATTTATGTGCTGCACACAGAGTGGAGTCGTTACCTTTGAGTACCAAACCCTAGCAGATGTAAATGGGCTAGTTCTTATAGAGCACTTTAGATTAGTGATTAGTAGATGACCTGCTCTACCTCCTGATCATCACTCTGAGCAGGTTTATGACTCACTGACTCACACCTCTGCTGTCACACTGCACTTACAGGAGGCCTCGTTGTAGTAGACGTTGACCCTGTCCAGCTGCAGGGCCGAGTCGCCCACATAGCTCCCGGCGGGGTCGATGCCGTGCTCGTCACTGATCACTTCCCAAAACTGAGCGAGTCACAGAGAGAGAAAAACAAAAGCAGCGGTGAGTCAGTGACTTCCTGCCTGTGTGCTGCTTTCAATGACTCACTGATGTCTGAGGTTCAATTGTGACCATTTCACTGTGTCCTGATTCTGTTTATAAGAACATGAACGCTACAAGAAACAGATACTCTTACTGAACCCTGAACACAGCATGCCTCACCCCTGACTTTAAGTGTTACACACCGGAACACGTGCTGTACCGCTGCAGCTAGCTCAGGCCTCTGCCAAACTGGATCATCTTTAAATGAACACAAAGTGCAGTGAGACTGTTGACCCGTCCACGCCCCCACCTTTCAGAGCTGTTTAATCACTCTGAGACTGAACAGATGTTTAACATCTGCAGCTGAGTTCACAGCACATTTCCACATCAGGAGGTTCACGTTTAACATCCATCGAGGCCACTGGAGAACTTCAGTCCTAAAGGTTAGGCTTTAACAACAAGCAGGCTGGAATCTGCTGGTGGAAACAGGTACATATGAGCCTAATGCTAACTGTGAGCTTCAACCTAGTGGAGCTTAAGAGGTTCAAGTTCCTCAAATCAAGTGTGAACTCTTCTATAAGCTAAACATTAGAAGCAAGTGTGTCTGACAGTGTGATGAAACTAAATGCTTGGACAGCAGCAGAGCTGGGAAATTAGATTAATCCCTTTGGGAGACTTCCATCAGGGAAATGTATGCAGAGGGAACAAAAAGCTTTCAATTATGAGTCAATCAGAAGTTTTTGCTGCTTAGATATTTGAGTGTTCAGCCCCGTGTCTGAAATCTGTTTTTTGCATGATTATTTCTGCTTTTGGGTTGCAGCTGCGTTCAGGAACAGTAGTTTAGTGTGATCCTGCTTCACTGAGTACTGTATGAACACCACTGTGTCAGCTCCATTTACAAAGTGTCAGAAAGCACTTTAATCTCACTCAGTGGGTTACCGGGTGATTCTAAACTGCTCGTACGTGTGAGTGTGGTTGTGTGTCTGTTAGCCCTGTGACAGGCCGCTGACCTGTACAGGTGTACTCTGCCTCTCGCTCTATGGCAGAAAAAGGTTGGATGGACTCTGGATGAACAGCTAGAGACGGATTTTTAAAGCCACCCAACAAGGTTAGTTTGTGTTGTCAGAGAACACCGGACACTGGTGGAGGTTTCCACACTGCTGCTGTTAGTGCATCACCGCTCTCGATTACAGCGATCAGTCTAACACAACAGGAAGGAGGCAGCAGCCTGTCACAATACTCACACTATTCTCAGTGAGGCAACACAAAGCAGCAAGAACCACAAAAACACACACAAAGAAAATCTGCAGCAAAGCTGGTGGATGATCTCCAACTCTGCGTTTCAGTCTCCACCCCCCCCCCCCCCAACACACTTTAACAAAATAAAGAGTTTGTTTTCCATCCCAGAAACATCACACTGTAACTGTGTGTGCGTTCCTGTTTGTGTAACTGTGAGTAATTGTGTGTGTGTGTTCACAGATTCCTCTCTGAGTGGGTCACTTCACTCCCTCTCACTACAGAAAGTAACTGAGTACATTTCCTGTGGATCTACTTGATTACTTCCAGTTTGTGTTACTTTGTTTCTGCTACATTTCCTTAAAAAGTAGAAACATTTGAATCTGTTTCAGTGAAATCCGCGGCAGACGTCACAATCACATCACTCACTGATTGGTTTGTTCCCGTTAATCAAACGCAGGTGTCACAGGTGTACACGAGCGTGTTTGTCATCTTCGGGGTTTAAAAGAAAGTTTTGTCTTTTTGTGAAATGTTTGGGAGGAAAACGTCCCGGTGCCGTGACAGGAGCGTCACTAACAGGAAGCGCGGGATCAGGGGAAAAGTGTGGCTGTGGAGCTGAAACCCGGTCCGTACCTTAGTCCCGATCTGGTTCCCGCACTGTCCCGCCTGGATGTGAACGATTTCCCTCATGGTGCCTCTGTGAGTCTCCGGTAAAGCGCTGCTCGCTCCTCCGCTGCTGGATCCCGCTGGGCGTCTGCGGAGCGGGAGCGCGCGGCCGGCTTCATCTCCTCTTCCTGCCATGCGCGTTCACGCCACCACGCCCTGAGGGCGGTGCCCGGGGGGGGGGGGGGTTAGGGTGTCGTGGGTCCAGTTTGTCCCAGTCAGCATAAACCTGTGTGTGTGTGTGCGTGTGTGTGTGAATGAGCGCCCACTGCGAATAACAAGATCCTGCTGTCACACTCATACTGCACATAACGTCAAATTATTTCAGCTTCATGCGCTGAAAGCATCAAAGTTACACTGCTGCTGCAGTGGTTCTCAACCTAGGGCTCAGGTTCCTCTGATGGGCCATGAGAGGAATCAGGGGGGTCACAAGGTGACAAGGTAGAGTAAGTTTCAGGGAGCTTAGAAAAGGAAAATCTGACTGTAAAACTGGAGGGCTTAAGTTTCATGTTAGGATCATCCATCCATTCACTTCTGCTTATCCTGTTCAGGGTCGCGGGTCGGGCTGGAGCCTATCCCAGCTGACATAGGGCGAGAGGCAGGGTAAAGTGAGGATCAGCGAGTTATTATTATTCAGTGATTAATAAACCTTGGCTGATCCAGTGCACCGTTTGCTGAGACGGTAAAGAGTCTGATGTAAACTGAAAAACACAGAAAGGATTTTTAACTGCAGAGAGGATCCTGTTTTTAGGGTTTCAGAGATCAGAGATCATCAGAGATGACTCCGATTAGTTTCTGGATCACCAGCTGGATCAAATGCAAACAAATCCTCTCCCTGAGTTTGGGAGCTGATGTGGTTCTGCTGACCTCATCGAGCGATGACCTCCAGGTCACACGGAGGCGGTGAAGCTGCTGTGAATGAGGTCAAGCTCTGCGTCTCCAAGTCTGAGGTCCTTGATGAGCTGCTGCCTCAAGTGAGAAGCTGACATTTTAAAGCATTCTTTAAATTCCTACAACCAAATGAGATGCTTTTATTTTGAAACTCTGCCACAACTGTGGTCTTGCAGGTAACTTCCCATGAACTTATTGTGAAAATCTGACATTTTAAAGCAAACATGCTCATCTTCTAATAAATCAGCTGAATAAGCACACGTATGCAGGGCTGAGCGCCTCAGTCACGTCTGACAGAGCAGTCTGAGTCTGCACAGAGAAGCCAGGAGGTCATTTCCGGTCCTCTGTGAGGGAACATGTGCCAGACTTTCCCTCACAGAGGATGATGATGAAGATGAAGCACAGGTCAGCTGTTGCTGAGGCCAGCAGCAGTGTCAGCTTACAGCGGGAGCTGTGAAAAAGGACAGCTCTGCTCTCTGAGGAGAAGCCGGAGGCCGGGCTCAGCACGGGGAACTGCAGTCAAATATGAAACACCAGCGCCTCCAACCATGAGTCTCTGAAAGCTTCCTCCAGCCACCATGACGCTGAGGTTTGGATGTGCTGCCCCCTGCTGGAAGAACCAGAGAAAGCAACATTTTCTGGTTCACTTTGACACACAGGCAGCAGAATCACAGCGAGCAGAAATGTTCTACACCAAACTGTGTTTACTGAAACATAACGCTTTAAAGATAGATTAAATAAACTGAGACTGGGCGACACGGTGGTGTGGTGGTCAGCACTGCTGCCTCACAGCTAGAAGGTCTGGGTTTGAATCCACCTTGGCCCGGGCCTCTCTGTGTGGAGTCTGCGTGGGTTTGCTCCCACAGTCCACAGACATGCAGGTACTGGGTTAGGTTACTTGGTGGTTCTAAACTGCCCACAGCTGTGAATGGTCATCTGTCTCTCTGTGTTAGTCCTGTGACAGGCTGTTGACCTGTACAGGTGTACCCTGCCTCTTGCCCTGTGACAGCTGGGGTAAGCTCCAGCCCCCCTGTCCGGGGTTGGGGGGGGGATAAGCCGAAGAGAATGGTGTTAAAGGTACTCTGAAAGTGGAGTTCAGAATAAAACCTCATCAGGGACGGCCACACCGAGCATGTTTCAGGGCTTCATCCGGATCATGCCTCACGCTTCTATCCACTGGACTTTACCTGCTGATACTACCAAAGAGCTAAACTGCCCTCCTGGGCTCTCGACCCGGCCCGTTTACCTGCATGCACCCAAAGTCTGATACAACTGGTCAGTGGAACCTGACCCGTGAGTTTAAAGCACACAATCTTTACATACTCGTGCACATCAACATGCGTCCCACTCTGAGATAAAAAAGGTCTTTAAGATGCGACGAGCCCGGATTATTGCAGATGGTGTATGTGATCTTAAACAGGGAGTCCATGAAGGGACGAATACGAGACCATTAACAGGACGGCTACTTTCAGAATGAATAAACAAACAGCTCACTGTAGTCCTTTGATCTCACTGATAGTTTTTAATCATTTGGATATTTTTTTATTTTCAAACACTTTTAATGCAAAACCATTGAAACGTCTCACAAACAAACACTTTTTACACAACTCCACGTCTACAGCCTGCTCTTCCTCCTGCATCATCTTCAACAGCAGCAAAGGCCCCAGAGGAAAGTCTCTCAGATCTGGATCCCTCATCATATCACCAGACGGGGTCCGCTGCCCCGCACGGAAACAGCTCAAACCAGTGAGTCCATTTTGTTTGCTCAGGTTGGCTCCGAGCGCCGTGCAGAGCGTCTACGCCACGGCGGGGATGAAATACTGCAGAGACACGTCTTCATGCAGCAGAATCAGGTGCAGGACGCTCTGATGGACGATATCTGAGGAGGAACAGAACTGTGAGGTGGGACCGACTTTACACAGGAAGATAAACATGAAGAGGTTACACACATACACAGAGTGTGTGAGAGGGAAAGTATTTTAAAAGCTGTGTGTGCTTTAAATGCTTAATAATTAAGATGTGGGCGGGTCAGTCATCCATCCAGCATCAGTCAGAGGCTGCAGCCTCGCTCAGCTACCACAGGATGAAAGGCGGGGTGAGATTTATCATCCAACATCACTGAATAAGCAGAAGTCTCAGGCACTGCTCCGAGTCCTGTCCCCATGCACAGAACAACTTTTATAGGATTTAAAGCTGAAGCCAACAGGAGCATAACGTTGTATTTTTCTCACTGCTGATCAGATAAAGACACCATCGCCACTCTGATGGATCTTCTTCCAACCATGCCGCTGTTTCCCACACATCTGAAACCCATTGATCATCTTGAGGTCTGCAGCATCAGTTACCATGATGGCACAGAAAGCCCGGGCTAATCCGGAGCTGCCTGGCCGTAACAGTCCGGAGGAATAATGCTGACGAGCCGCCGGATGACTGAAGAACCTGGAAGCAGATTAGCCGGGTTTTCTCCGTCTGTTTGGGGCCGCCTGCAGCTCTGAGCCGAGCAGCACTCTTGTTACCAGCGTCTAAGCAGAGCAAAGGATTTCTGGGCTAGTTTCATTTATTTTTTAAACATTTTATACAAACTCTGGAACCACTGGAAATCTGTATAAAGGTTTAAAGGAATAATACTGTGATGAGGTGTGAAAGCGCCACAGCAGCAGCTGCTGCAGGTTCTGAAGGGTTTCTACCTTACAATATAAAGCACCTCGAGGAGACTGCTGCTGTGAGGCGGTACTATATAACTGAATGAACTGAATGTGGTGAAGAGAGCTGAGTGTGAAAGCAAAGCTGCAGATTTACCAGGTGATCTTCGTCCCTGGCCTCATCGATGGTTCTGGGTGGTGACCGACAGAACGAGATCACGAATGAAAGCGGTGAAAACGGGCTTCCTCTGATGGGTGGCTCTCACTAAGAGCGAGGAGCACAGCCATTTGGGAGGGACTCAGAGCCGCTACTCCTCCACATCAAAAGGAGGCAGCTAAGGTGGTTTGGACATCTGCCTAGGATGCCTCCCGGGTATGTCATATAGGGAGGAGGCCCCGGGACAGACCCAGGACACACTGGAGAGATTCTAACACTCAGCTGGCCTGGGAATGCCTCTGTGTTCCCCTGGATGAGCTGGCTGGGGAGAGGGAGGTCTGCTGCCTCCGTGACCCGACTCTGGATAAACCTCACCGTAAAGCATGAATCCACAAAGTGACCTGAAACTTCTTCCTGGATTAAATCCCGCTGGGTTTTGTCCTGGTCCACCTTTGTGAATAACTCAGGTGTGTCTGCAGCGTGTGTGAACATCAGAGAGCAGACTCACTGCACATGGCCTTGCTGGGGTTGACCTGCTGTCCCATGAGGAACTGCTGCAGCCTCCTGATGTCCACCCGGGCCTCCACCATGCTCTCCGGGTCCCTGCTCTGAGACCGACCGCCGTCCTGGGAGGCGTCATCACCTGGAGTGACGGAGGCAGAGAGATGGAGGGAGCAGAGAGGAAGAGAAAGGTGTGAAAGTCTTCCTCCTACAAGCTGCTGTTTGCCGACTCTTCAGCCCATCAAGCAGACATTTCAGTTTGAACCAAAAATGCTGAGCTCATGAAATGAGGAGGAAAAAACAAAGATCAGGAACATCTGAAGGATACACGAACAGCTTAAATCTAAAAGTTCAGGTCTGCACAGACTCCCTGATCACAGAGTGATCACAGCCGGCTTTCCCAGCAGAGTCATTAGACTCATAATAACTGGAATGTGCCTGCTTTAGTTTCATGTCAGGATCTGTGCATTTAACTGCTCACACTTTGGAATGATGCCCGAGCGTGGAGCAGCTGAACAACGAGACGTTTCTGTGTTCGGTCTGATCTGAAATGAGTTTATTCAATAATTTCTGCAGCTGAATGTGAGCGAGGCAGAACAGCTGCTTTAATGAGGGTGGATGGTGCTGCTTTAAGGACTCCACATTAGCACCACCCTCAGAGCTACTTTATTATCAGAGTTGCCACAGATGACTGGACTGCGGTGAAGATGGACCACCTCGGTGGGTTCTTGTTGTGTGACAGAAACACGTTTTTACCCCACGGAGGGTTCCCCAGCTCTCTGAAGTGAGTCGTCACCGAAACCAGATCCGTCTCAATCTTCAGGTTCATCTCTCCGCTCAGGTTGGCCTCGATTACCTGAGACACACACACACACACACACACACACACACACACACACACACACACACACACACACACACACACACACACAC
>JAVDPK010002942.1:79590-89611 GCA_034780415.1 Cichlasoma orientale | reverse complement strand
GAAAGAGCCGGCTCTTCTTTGGGAGCCGAGCCAAAAGAGCCGGCTCTCTGAAAAGAGCCGAACTTCCCATCACTAGTGGACTCTAATAGTGAATGCAGTGCTGATTCTGTGGCTAAAGTCATCTGCTGTAATTGTTTTACCAGAACTGATCATTAACTTTGATAACCTCATACTGGACAATGAATGAACAGGTTTTTGTGCTTGCTTTGAAGAAAAGTCAGAGTTCACACAGCTTTGCCTCTGGCTTCCAATCAGAGTGCAGCTCTCACCTGTAGCTGCCCTCCAAGCAGACTGGACTCTGGACTGCAGCTGCAGTCTGACTTTAATTTGTTCACAAACTCAGGATCTTTTTGTTGTTTCACACATGATGCGGGTTTCCATGTCTCTTCCTCTCCTTCTTCTTCCCCTTGCACTCCTGCTTCTTCATCCTGTCACTCCAGCACATGGCGGACATGTTCTGGCTGTTCCAGGAGAGTTCAGTCATTGGTTGAACATGCGGACTATCTTAGAAGAGCTGCTGAAGAGGAACCACTCTGTCACCGTCTTAGTGGCCGATGCATCGCCATCTGTCAACTACAACAACAGCCACAAGGCTGCCAAGTTCAACTTCCTGGTCTTCAAGGTAACGCTGGCATTTATACAGCCTGTTTGTAGTTGTAATGACACCCAAAGAAGCTTAAACGACACAGAGCTGCAGCTCAATCACTACTAATTGTTTACTGATCATTGCTGACTGATCACTGCAGATCACTTACTGATCGCCTAGTCTTCACTGATTTGGCTTATCCATCACAACAGGTATGGCAAGTTTTAATGTACACAGACACATCACACTTAAGACATGGCCCCACAGAAATAGCACAAGATGTAATTATATGTCTTTCTCACACCCATATGACCCATGAATACCAGAATACATCACCACGACACTCAGTCGAAGCCACAATTTAAACATCTGGGCTTCCAACACAGTCAAAACCTTGCAAAACCCATGTACGGACTAGCACATTCCTTTGCAGAAATTACTCAAAGGCTGTGCTACTAACATCATCACTAGGCTGCACTTTGTCATAAAGCTCAAACAAGGTAGTAGACACTGTGCCTGAACTAGTTCCTGCTGGGAAACATCAGGATTTTTTAAAACTGGGTCCCAACTGACATCCCTCCTGTTGAGTTAAAGAATCTCCACTATTCGTAGCCACATCAGGAAAAGCCAGGCCTCAGTCATCCAAGTCATTCAGAATTGCAGACTTAACAGCCAATGAATTGTCAGCCCAGATTAGACTCCCAGCCAAGTCATTTTCCAAAATGATGTCTATGCCAGAGGTCCCCAACCCCCAGACCGGTACCGGTCTGTGGATCATTTGGTACCGGGCTGCACTTAAAGAATAAATAATTTACATTATTTCAGTTTTACTTATTATCTGAGTCTGAACCATGTTTTATTTTGAAAAATGAGTGGATTCTCTCCGTTACATCCATCTATGACTCCCTCTTGACGTATCAAGACGTTTGTCTCGGTCACGTGAAACGTCACCATTAAAATTAAACCCACAAGCTTCACTGGTTCCTGTGCCTGTCTAAAAAAATTGGCTGGTTGACCAATATAATGCTTGCTTAAATATTTGAGTGCTCAACTAGAGTAGAAAAGCGCCATATAAGAACAAGTCCATTTACCATTTATATTTAGCAACACCAGGGATAGCAGTGAGGCGGACCCAGCCAAGTCAATTCAATTCAATTCAATTCAACTTTATTTGTATAGTGCCAATTCACAACAAACAGTTGCCTCAAGGCGCTTTGTATAGTAAGGTAAAGATCCTACAATACTGCAGAGAAAACCCAACAGTCAAAACGACCCCCTGTGAGCAACCACTTGGCAACGGTGGGAAGGAAAAACTCCCTTTTAACAGGAAGAAACCTCCAGGACAACCAGGCTCAGGGAGGATCAGTCATCTGCTGCGACCGGTTGGGGCTAGTCAAGTCAAGCTGATACTCTCTGGCACTGAACATGGCGGCTCTGCAGCCACTCTCCATGTGAAATCAAAGCTTGTATTGGTGTGTGCCGGCTGATACTTAGTGAGGCCGAACCCTCCAACCCAAGCTAGCAAAAATGACTTCCAGAGAAACAAGCTCAGGGCTCACACTGATTCAGCATTATGGTGAGTTGTAGTTTTCATGCTCTTTATACAGTAAAAAAGTCAAAGTCACACAAATTGGATTTTTGCTCTAGTCGGATGGCTTCTGTAGGTCCAGATTTTTCCTAATTCTAATAAAATCATCAGCACCAGGATTAACGCTAGCAGACACAGATAAAGAAAAACTAGAACGACCAAAATCCTCAGGAGGAACATCAGCAGAAACATTGCTCCTACCAAACTGCTCTTTATGTGCCAATATATATATATATTTTAAAGCCTGTCATGTCTGGCAATTTTCACAATCATGATCCGAATGCATTGTTGTACCAAACATATTTGCTTTTAAAAGAAGAGCTCTATAAGTTCTCTATAGGCTACTCTTGTTACTGTTTGTCTTTTTCTCTTATTTATTCATTCATTTTGATCATTGTTCACACAATATGCCTGCCAGGTCTGACAGGCAGGAAGGAAAGAGTAAGAAGAGAGAGAGAGAAGAGAAATAAAAAAGAAGAGATAGGGGAGAAAACAGAAGAAATAAGGGGACAGAGCTAGATACACATACAGAAACATATATATATACATATAGTACTGTGTAAAAAAAAATTAGGCCACAGCAGCACTTTCAGGGTACCAGGGGCACAAAAGTCCAATCCGGGGCCACCGGGGCAGCTTGGGTTACCAGGGGCACGAAGGGAGCCTGAGATACCAGGGGCACAAAGGCAGCCCGGGATACCAGGGGCACGAAGCCTGGTTAGTATACCAGGGGCACGAAGCCTGGTTAGCATACCAGGGGCACGAAGGCAGCCTGGGATACCAAGGGCATGAAGGCAGCCTGGGATACCAGGGGCACAATGGCAGCGTGGGATACCAGGGGCACGAAGGCAGCCTGGGATACCAGGAGCACGAAGCTTGATTAGGATACCAGGGGCACGAAGCTTGGTTGGAGTACCAGGGGCACAAAGCCTGTGTTGCTGTGGATTTACTTAGTCAGTGGTGGTATTTTAAGTGTGGGTTCCCGGGACCTGCTGGAGGTGAAGGTCCCCCCTATGCAGAAAAATCTTGTCCAGCCAAAGCTGACCAGGCCTTGGATGTTGGCGGGCCGCTTCCCGGGGTCCAATTTCCTGTTAAAAATGCCCTCATCCTGGCGGTGGAGGAGCTCCAGGCTCCAGAGCAGGATGTGGAAAAACTGTGCCCGGCCACAGCTCACGATCCCCGGGATAAAATTTGTGGCTATCCCGTGCTCAGGGAGGGTCCCTGAAGAACGGGACACTCATCTGAGCTGGGGGGGAGATGAGTGCCCATTGTTCAGGGAGGGTCCGTGAAGAATGGTCACTCATGTGGCCCTGTAAGCTGGGGGTGCAGATGAGGGCCCGTTGTTCAGGGAGGGTCCCTGAAGAATGGTTACTCATCTCTCCTTGAAAAACTGTGTGTTCAGCTGAACATTTTAAGTTCTTCCGTCGGGCACTCTTTTGTTGTTTTGCTTTTCTTATTTTCGGAGAAATCCTGGGTGGGGATTAATTCCCTGTTGGGGGTAGACTGTTTTTCCCGCGGTGGAAAAAGCCAAAGTTTTTCAAGGGGAGATAAGTCCGTGTTTGGGGAATTTCCGAATCATCATAGTGGGGCTTGTTTTTGTGCAGGGTAGGCCAAAACACCTCCGGCGACATTATTAGCAGAGGTTATTTCTAGCTTGAATGCTATACTGGGCAGACTGCGGTGGCCGATTCAGAGGGCTCATGCGGCGGGGAGAGGAGGCTGGGTACAGTCCCCACACACCTCCAGCTCCACTCTAGCCACTGCCATGCACACATTAACCCCCCCAGCCCCTCGCACCCCGCTCTGTTTATCTCTGGTCGCTGGCCCTCCATGGTGGTAACATCTCATTCGAATGTCTGCCCTATCAACTTTCGATGGTACTTTAGAGGGAGCCTGAGAAATGGCTACCACATCCAAGGAAGGCAGCAGGCACACAAATTACCCACTCCCAACTCGGGGAGGTAGTGATGAAAAATAACAAGCCCGCATAAGCGGGTGTGGCTGCCGGTGGCCAGCAATGAGTTGGTGCCGGGGCGCGGGCCTAACTGACCTCCATAAAAAGTCACTAGTTGGTGCCAAGGCATGGGCCTAGCCAACTCCTGGATAAGACCAGGTTGTCTTAAATGAAATCACTGCGGATCAATGTCGATCACTGCTGATCAATGCCGATCACTGCTGACTGATCATTGCTGATCACTGCCGATCACAGCTGCCTAATCACTGCTGATCACTGCCGACTGATGACTGCCGATTCCTGCCGACTGATCACTGCCAATCATTGCTGACTGATCATTGCTGATCACTGCTGATCAATGCCGATCACTGCCGACTGATTACTGCTGATCACTGCCGATCACGGCTGCCTAATCACTGCTGATGACTGCCGACTGATGACTGCCGATTCCTGCCGACTGATCACTGCTGATCACTGCCGATCATTGCTGACTGATCATTGCTGATCACTGCAGGATCTCTGCCGAAGGATCACTGCCAATCTCTGCCGAAGGATCACTGCTGATCACTGCCGACTGATGACTGCTGATCACTGCCGATCATTGCTGACTGATCATTACTGATCACTGCTGATCACTGCAGACTGATCACCGCCGATCACTGCCGACTGGACACTGCTGATCACTGCGGATCAGTGCCAATCACTGCCGACAGATTGATCACTGCTGATCACTGCCAACTGATCACTGCTGATTACTGCCGATCATGGCTGCCTAATCACTGCTGATCACTGCCGATCATTGCTGATCACTGCCGACTGATCACTGTGGATCAATGTCGATCACTGCTGATCAATGCCGATCACTGCTGATTGATCATTGCTGATCACTGCCGATCACGGCTGCCTAATCACTGCTGATCACTGCCGACTGATGAGTGCTGATCACTGCCGATCATTGCTGATCACTGCGGATCAATGCTGATCACTGCCGACTGATTACTGCTGATCACTGCCGATCACTGCTGACTGATCAGTGCTGATCACTGTGGATCTATGCCGATCACTGCTGACTGATCACTGCCAATTTTTGCCAACCGATCATTGACGACCAAAGTTATTATTGTTAACAAAAATGAAAGAACATTTTCGTTAACTGAAATAAAAACTATAATTAAAAGGTAAAAATGATAACTAAAACTGTATTGTGAGTTTACAAAACTAACTAAAACTATCTGAAATTATAGATAAAATGACCTTCATTTTCGTGTTTGTGATTTTATTTAAAAGCCTTGTGGATTGATATGAAATAATTTTTTCGCTCTAGCAGTTTAAGCTGGGAACGCCATTGGGCAACTGTGTGTGTGCGTGTGGATGTGCGTGCGTGCATGTGCTTACCACTGGTCTGCAAATTAATAGCAGCATTTCTCAGCAAAGTCCTATATGGGGTTTCTTTGAGTACGATGTTACAGATAGAAGCAAGTGTCTTGTTGTGGATGATGAAAAAATGTGCGAAGCATTTCTTAAGCGGAAAAAAACACCAACATCAAAGTCCACCTGAGAAGCGCAAAGCGGCTACAGAAACCACTCTGAACCTATGACATAACCTGTCGTGCACCTCTGGAGAAATGTGACTACTTGTCGGGTCCACGCAGCCCGCAACATTGTGATTAACCTGTTCAGTCCTTGTGCATTTCCAGCTACTTTTTGCAGCAGTGTTTGAATTTATCAGTCAGATAATAACAATCAGGAATAGATGTGAGGGAATGAAGAAAGTGAAAAAACAAAGGGACAAATTTGTTTGCAGCCAAAAAACTGAGCACAAAGAGCGAGGACCAAAAAAAGTCCCAACCAGCATCGCATATGAAACATCAGCATGCAACCACAAGGTAATTAACACACATAATCCAGCTACACAAGCATAAATGTGGACACACCTCAAACCAAGCTAGCTCTGTAAGCAGCTCCAAAAGAGAACGAGCATCATGTGGTGGATAACATCAGGATGCAGCTGGATTTGAGCTTTGAGTCCTTCAAAGAGTTCAGTTTGTTTTTGTCAAACATTTGCTGCGTTCTGATGTTATACACCACATATAGGTATTGTTAATCTACTGCACTGATGCTGAAGTTTATTGGGAGTTTATTGAGGTTTGGAGTTCATATTTTTCTTTATGTTTCTCCCTGTTGATGTTCATGTGCGTCCTTAATATTACACACATAATGCACATAATGCTGCTATCTTATGAACACACTTGGTTGTTGAATAAATTTCTTTAAATGGTATGTTTTGTCCAGTTTTTATTACAAAATAGTCACTCTTGCACCTTGAATCTTGTGAGGAACTATGAAAAAACTAAACTAATACTAAAACGAAAACTAAACTAAAACTAAGCATTACACCAAAAATAAAAACTAATAAAACCACTCTGAAAACGAACTAAAACTAAACTTTAGTGTAAAATCCAAAACTATTATAACCCTACTGCTGACTGATCACTGCCGATCACTTGCTGATCACCTAGTCTTCACTGATTTTGCTTATCCATCACTTGACAGGTATTGCAAGTTTTAATGTATGCAGAAACATCACGCTTAAGATGTGGCCAAAAGAAATAGCACAAGATGTGATCGCTGCCGACTGATCGCTGCTGATCACTGCCAATTTCTGCAGACTGATCACTGCCGATCACTGACGACTGATCACTGCTGATCACTAGGCAATCACTTACTGATTGCCTAGTCTTCACTGATTTGGCTTATCCATCACTTGACAGGTATGGCAAGTTTTATTGTACGCAGAAACATCACGCTTAAGATGTGGCCAACTGATCACTGCCAATTTCTGCCGAATGATCACTGCTGGTCATTGCTGACTGATTGCTGTTGATCACTGGTGATCACTGGAATTTAAAGCAGGAAGACTCCCATACTGTGAAACAATGATTCTCAGTGATTCTCAGATGTTTTCTCCTGCAGGTGCCGTACAGCAGGGAGAAGTATCAGATACTCCTGCAGAAATTCATCTATTTCTCCATGTACAAGTTGCATGCCTCCTCGCCGCTGCAAAAGTTCATGAGGATGAATGCCTGGATCCAGCACTTCTTTATATTTGGGAGGCACCAGTGTGATGGGATGCTGAAGAACGAGCAGCTGATGGCGACTCTGCGGAACGCTGCCTTCGACATTGTCCTGCATGACCCAACGGCAATGTGTGGTGACCTGGTAGCTGACGTGCTTGGCGTGCCACTCATTGTCTCGCTTCGCTTCAGCTTCGGCAGTGTAATGGAGCGACACTGTGGCCACACCCCTGCGCCGCTGTCCTACGTCCCTTTAGCTCCTCTGCCCTACAGTGACCGCATGACATTCAGAGAGAGGCTGACCAGTGTGGTGACGTACGTGGGGTTGTCAGCAGTAACCGAACTGGCCTGGAAGCTGACACTGGATAAATACTACAGTGAGATCAAAGGTCAGAGGTCACATAACACTGATGCCATCACCTATCTGAACATCTAAAAGTCAAAGTAGCCAAATACACACAGGTGCATAATTTTTTAGATGAAGACACAATTTTCATTATATTTTTGCATCTGTAAATCAAACAGGCAACATGTGACTGAAGTGCAGACTTTCAGCTTTAATTCAGTGGGTTTAACTCCAGTATAGGGATTCCACACATTTTTAAACACAGTCTCCCATTTTCAAAGGCTCAAAAGTAATCACACAGTTGATTGAACAGTTTCAGGTTCAGCTGACGTCTGTTACTGTCATGGCTGTCTGTTCTCTTGTGTGTTCTACCAGTTCTCGCTTTTCTCTCTCTCCTGTTTGTTTGTCTCCGGCCTGGTGGTTCAGGGGTCGGGTCCCATTCGGGTCTCCGCCCTCTGATCACACACTCATGTGAAAGTCATGAGAGTCACCTGTTCCTGATGATCTGTTCAGATAACAGTTAGTGTTGCCAGCTCCTTTGTTATGTTTGCCATTGTTTTGCTTGCTGTTTTGCTCCTCCTACCTGACTACATTTCTTCTGCCCAGATTCCCTGGAGTTTGAGAGGAGAGTGTTATAGAAATTTATTTATCAAAATGGAGACAACATACCTTTACATGGTTTATTTGCTTGTACGAGGAGAAGTTGCACATGCACACGAAGGAGTATGAGTGAGTTCTGAAAATCCACACAAGACACAATGCAATTTTACCTTTTTCACCCCCCTGTTCTCCCCCTCCTTAACCCTACTATAAAGAAGAGGAGATTCTCCCCCAATTACACATTCCTGCATAAAGAGAAATTAACCAGAAGGACACAAAAACTAAGGAATGTGACCTCAGGACCAGGGAGGGTCCTGAGAGAGGAAGGATGTGTGTTTACAGATAAGGCATCTGGTTTTTACAACCTACAGGTCACCGTATGGTCAACCAACAAATGAGAAGTTAAAGTAAAAATTTCTATCACAATTCCCCCTTTTGATTACAAGTTAATCACACTATATAAAATTTTTACTAACACATCTACTATATAATGAATCATTCATTAAAATATCATTCATTATGAATGATATTTCATGCAAAATACAGCCAAACCAAACATCAAACCAGGTTGTCTTCATACAAGATTTTCCAACTGGTCATCATAAATTGGCAGGTAAACACAAATACAGATACAACAGGCTTATACATCAAAAAAGAAGTCATCTTCATCTTCAACAGAATCAAAATCAGCATTTTCCTGGCTCGCAGGCACTTGGGCATATTGCAAAAAATGGGTGGTAAACATTCAAGATAACATGGAACGAAACAATGGAACAATGCAATAAGATAAACACAAAAGAATACATAATACCATAGCAACAGCTGTGACAAATTTTATCAAGGTGGCCTTCAAGCCATCTGCCATCAGCCATGACCAAAAGTCCCAAGATTGTTCAAAGGAACCCTCATTTGCAACATGTAATTCCTCGCGTAGGGTGTCCAAGGCAGAGTGAATGTCTGACATGTTCTGTGAAATATCAGGTATAAATGTACAACAGTTTTGACTTATTATCTGACAAAGTCCACCACAATCAGCCAGTAGAAAGTTCAGTCCAATTTGATGTTGCAACAGCATCATTCTCATATACTTGGCTTCCTTCTCAAGAACATTAAAACCCTCCTCAGAAAAGGAGGTAAGATTTTCTAGGCACACATTTAAGGCATTGACCTCATGACCAACTTTAACTGCTCCCCACCAGGGAAGGAACCCCGAGAGGAAATGTTCTCCGCCCGAAAGGTGGTTCTGTTTGGCAACACAATGGGTAGGAATGGTGGACAAAAATGACAAGTTGGAGTATACGAAAACATTTGGTATCAGCTGAGCCAGATAAGTTCCACTCCATCCTGCAGGTAAAACCAAATATGACCGCTGTCCACATACCCAAATGAAGCTCCTGGGGGTGCTGTAGCCAAATTCCATTGTAGGGATGCTGACGTATGGAATACTCCCAGCATTCTTTATTGAAACAGACAGGGGCAGTCCCAGTGCTATGACATTAAAAGTTAAAACAAACGGGAAAGGTAAGGTAGTGTCAGCATAGGTATAGGGATCAGATTGACGACTACAGTCACTTCCAAAAGCTGCATAGATTTCATAGAGACAGTCAGTAGATTGACCCAGAAACAATTTGGTAACATTACACTGAACATCGGACATCAAGCTGCGATTAAACGTTTTGGACAGAGAGGCGGCATCTCACCCAGAATCAAAACTAAAAGTGAAATTAGACACCCAAGGGTATTTAATCGTCATATAGGTACGATTTCCTTGACATGTTGAGGCCACAAACACAGCTAGTGTTTCCAGAGCTGTTAGAGGTACTGGAACTAAAACACTAGGAGAATGCGAGGCATGTGGAATTAAAGAACACAC
>JAVDPK010002942.1:14019-27891 GCA_034780415.1 Cichlasoma orientale | reverse complement strand
AAAATGCTGCTGTGTGATTGTGATAACAGAGCAACAGGTGAGCTGCTGACACTGATGTGAAGGGCACACAGGTACACAGGCAGGTGTGGCTCCAGAGCAGCGGTAAAAAGTGCCAAAACGTGATTTGAGAAAGAGAAAAAAAACATTCTGATGTGTTTCTGATCTATAATGTCTCTGCCTATGTTGGTGAGTAGTCAGCAGGATTTATGAAGGGCTTAGAAATAAAATAATGATCTGTTTGTATCTTTATGACTGTGTTACTGCATCTACATTAGAATCAGTCCGGTCCTTTTTGGCCACATCAGCTGTCTTTATCGAGCTGTAATGGTAGGTTTTTTGCAGCTTCTGCTGCTCCCTTTGGTCTGAGATTTTTTTGCCTGATAAATGAAGAATATATTCCCACTCAGAATGAACTGATTTCATTCATGAGAGACGTGTTTGATGGGCCAAAAATAAATTTACAACAGTTTAAGTACAGCAAATCTTTTTTTATTGGCAAATACCAAAAATCACTTAGTGACACGACTCCGGTAAAAAGGCGAGAGAGAGATGCTGGTGTCGCTGTCACACTGAAGGTCAGTCAGCTCCAGCTGCAGGTGAGGTGGTGCATCATCAGGCTCAAACAGCAACATGTCCTTTTCAATAGCCACAAAATCCCAAAAATGGTAGTTGACCTCAGCAGCGCTAACTGCTGCATACCTCTTCATTTACACACCGTACCGCCAACCATGACCTCCTGCAGAGCAGGAAGTGTGTGGTGCAGACAAACCTTGCCAACTTGGCCTTCTTCTCGGGACAAATGCATTCTGCTGTTTTTCGTAGGACCGTCTTTAATCAACTTAAAAAAAAGTTTGCCATGTTTAGCAATCAGGGCAGCAAGGTGGGGTGGTGGTTAGCACTGTTGCCTCTGGGTTTGAATCCACCTCGGCCCGGGCCTCTCTGTGTGGAGTCTGCATGTTCTCCCCGTGTCTGCGTGGGTTTCCTCCCACAGTCCAAAGACATGCTCTTACTGGGGTTGGGTTAACTGGTGATCTAAATTGCCCATAGATGTGAATGGTTGTCTGTCTCTGTGTTGGCCCTGCGACAGGCTGGTGACCTGTACAGGTGTACCCTGCCTCTCGCCCTATGACAGCTGGGATAGGCTCCAGCCCCCCCCGCGACCCTGAACAGGATAAGTGGATGGATAGATGTTTAGCAGTCACCATGGCCACTTCACTGCTGCTTTATCGGTGCTTTCATTTGACTCACGGCCCGTTAAGTGTCAAATACATCTGCAGAGCCCTCTGTGTCACCTATGACCCCCACCCAAGCCGCACAGCATCACACAGCATGGGCTGTGATTGGTTAAGCAGTCAATCTTCTTCTTTTTGAGGTTTTGAAGCAGTTGGCAGACATCTTTTACACGACACTGCCTCCATGAGTTAAAAAGAGGAACTGCATGCTGAGGTTTGTTCATTGTTTCTGCCAGCGGGCCAAAAAGAACACATTTTTAGACAAAACATGCGGGCCATATAAATTCCAAGCCCCAGCCGTGTTTTGCCCGCGGGCCAGACTTTGGACGCCCCTGAACTAACCCTAACTCTGGGTTTATAGTGAGGCTCTTTAATTCGTCACAGGATGTTACGCGTGTTCTGAAGTTCAACACAGTGGTGGGGCCACGCCCACACTGAGACCAGAATATCTGAGGTCATCGGTCAGCTGACTGCACGAGCAAAGCTTTATTTATAAAAGAGACGATGAGCAGAAACAGAGGCTCTGTGTGTGTGCGTTTGTCTCTCTCTCTCTGATATGGAGCGGGTGTCGCTCGCCCTCCAGCCCAGAATAGCCATACTGCTGTTTTTGTCCAATCACGCGCTGCGGAGCGGGAAGAATGAGCTTGTTGTTTGTCAGAGTGAGGCGTCAGAGTGAGAGGATCTTGGGGTGATTCGGAGGAAACCTGGCAGAGTGGGCGCTCTATCCTCGCTCGTCTCTTCTTCACGTTTCTCCTGGTTTTTCTTAGTCTTCACTTCCTGTTTGTGTTGTCTCCTCTTCCTCTCTTTCCGGTGATTTTACTGTATTTCCCGCTCGCTTCACTTTTTTCCTTCTGTATGTGAACTTTTCTTTAATGTTTTCAGCGTTTCTGACTTTGTCATCTCTCAGCTGGATTTTTATTGTCCAGTTTTTCTTCTCCGTAATTGGCCCGTCCTTCCTCTCCAAACACGCCCTCACTTCCTTTTTCCCGTTTCCTGTTTTGTGTCGATGACCACAGACGGTCTGAGTGTTGTTGGTTTCCATCATGTCGCTGTTTGAACGTTGCCGACTCATTGTGGTGAGTGACCGCCACTTTATTCTGAAAGGGACGCGTTTTATTCTGAAAGCGCTGCAGAAAGACTGTATTTTTCTGTGGGTGTCTACAAGAGACAATATTAAGGTGGGGGTTGGAGCAGGAAGTGATGTGACCCTCTCTGTCCCCCCACTTGTGAACAGGAAGTGCTGAAGCAGCTGCAAGGCACCATAGAAGAAGAGTCTGGGGAAGCATGTGGCTCTCAGCTGGAGCTCATTGGAAGGTTGAAAGGTGAGTCTAACATACCTGGACACAGGTAGAGGATAAACCAGCTCTGCACATGCTCACTGTGTTTTTTTTGTTTTTTTTTCTGCCCTCAGAGTTGAGTCTGGACTCGGCCGGCATTAAGTCCAGGTCCAGGCCTCCCCTGGTCCCCTCATCCATCTCCAGCTCGGCCTCCTCTTCCTCAGGAACTCCTGCAGGAGCAGCAGGAGGCGCCGGAGCTCCAGGCCCCTCAACGAGCACCGCCTTTCCCAGGAGAGGGCTGCCGTCTGCGGGCAGAGACAGCCACGACCGCTGCCTTGAGGAGCTGGAGAAGGAGAGGTAATATTGATGCGGGTAGTTAGAGTACTACAGGGAGCACATGGAGGACTACACAAGTATTGAGATTATTACTGATGCTGTATGACTATATACAGTACTACTACAGAGGTACTGCTGAGAACACTATTGCTAGTGTAGTAGTACTTGCATGTAATGAATGTAGTACTAGTGCACAGAATTTCTCAAGGTCAAAATATGATGCAGCAGCTCAGACTTCTCGGATTTCTGTTTTCTTTGCATCATTTCTCGTTTCCTGAATGCCCCCTTTTTGTCTGCTGTTCTGCAATTGGCTGCTGCCCTTGGAAGGTCTCTCCTATTGGCTGAGCTGGATAAGGAGGAGAAGGAGAAGGACTGGTACTACGCTCAGTTACAGGATCTAACCAAGAGGATCGACAGTCTGCCGCTCACCGGGAATGTAAGAACATCTTTACTGGAACACCCAGAAAGGCGTGGGAGTGGGTGGGGCTAGAGTCAGGTGAGTGGTTAGTGTTAACAAGAACGCCTGCATCAGTTCTCTTTGCAGACAGACTTAAAACGCCGTCAGCTGGAATACGACGCTCATCAACTCCGAACAGCGATGGAGAAGCAGTTGGGCTCCTGTAAGGAGATGGAGAGGAGAGCTCAGGTAGGAGGAGCTCACCTGTACCTGTACCTGTACTTGTGTGACTCAGTGATGTTCATACCTTTACACTGAATGTTGCAGAGTCGCGTGACTCGGATTCAGCAGATAGAGAAAGACATCCTGAGGCTGGGAGTGCGGCTGCAGGTAACCTCACCTGTAAGGATCGCACACCAACACCTCACCTCACACTCTCACCTGTTACCCGGGCATCACCTCACTTTGTCTCCTCTCTCTCCAGGTTGAAGGTGCTCAGGGGGTGAGCGAGAGCAGCGGATTGGCTGGAACCCAGGTGAGAATCCTGTCATCTGTCACATGCCAGCACTACCTTTTCTTCTTCTCTGATTTTAAAACCGTAGCTCTTCCCGCAGAGCACAGGCACCCGATTGGACCACGAGCCAGCCAATGAGACAAGCTACTCTGTGCCTCGACGAATCACCAGCCACCTGGGAACGAAAGTAAGTCTCTCCAGCAACAAAGCTATTTTAGCGGTGTGGCGTTGAACCACTTTTCACCTACTGGTAACACCTGCTTCGTCCCCACAGGTGGAGATGGTGTACAGCTTGCTGTCCATGTTGGGGACTCACGATAAGGACGACATGTCGCGGACGCTGCTCGCCATGTCGAGTTCGCAGGACTCGTGCATCGCCATGCGTCAGTCCGGCTGCCTCCCACTCCTCATCCAGCTGCTGCATGGCAATGACAAGGACTCCCTGTTGTTAGGTAACGGTCAAGTTGCACAGCAGTAATAAACACACCTGTTGTCACGTGACTTCACCCATGTGTTTGTGTTGCTAGGTAACTCCCGCGGCAGTAAGGAGGCACGTGCACGGGCGTCGGCAGCGCTCCACAACATCGTGCACAGTCAGCCCGACGATAAGAGGGGCAGGAGGGAGATAAGAGTGCTCCACCTGCTGGAGCAGGTGCGCCATTATTGCGAGGCTTGCTGGACCTGGCAGGAGAACCATGAGAGGGGCGTCGACCAGGAGGACAATCCCAGTGAGTGATGTCGTACACACGCCAACCAATGAGCAGTCAGCAGGTGTTGTTTGTGTGTGTGTAACGTGTGCGCTGTTTGTGCTGTGTGTTCAGTGCCGTCTCCTGTGGATCATCAGATCTGTCCGGCGGTCTGTGTCCTCATGAAGCTTTCCTTCGACGAAGAGCATCGACACGCCATGAACGAGCTCGGTGAGTTTCGCTGGGGTCACGAGGTCATCAGCTTCTTCTTGTGTACTTTTCTCACTCTGTGGGTTTTACATGCGTGTAGGTGGTCTGCAGGCAGTGGCGGAGCTGCTGCAGGTGGACTGTGAGATGTTCGGTCTGAGCAGTGATCCCTACAGCATCACTTTGCGGCGTTACGCCGGCATGGCGCTCACCAATCTCACCTTTGGAGACGTAGCCAATAAGGTGAGAGGACTTTAATTTACTCTATAGACTGATTAATCAATCAGACGACAGCATTGTGATGCTGCTACTGTCTTTTCCCATCAGGCCACTCTGTGCTCTATGAAGGGCTGCATGAGAGCGATGGTCGCTCAGCTCAAGTCTGAGAGTGAGGACCTGCAGCAGGTAAGCACTCGTGGCTCCACCACTAGCCTGTGATGTCAATAGAGTAATCCCCATGCATGTGGTTGCTGCTCCACCTTCAGGCCGCAGCAGGAAGTTCAACTATTCTTTAAAAATGTAGGGCTCGCTTCATTTGTTTCTCAGGTGAACTCGTAACTCGCTGTGTTTCCAGGTGATAGCCAGCGTGCTGAGGAACCTGTCATGGCGTGCTGATGTCAACAGTAAGAAGACACTGCGTGAGGTGGGCAGCGTGCGAGCACTGATGGGCTGTGCTCTCGAAGTTCAGAAGGTAAATGCTCTTTTTTTTTTTGTGTGTGTGTGTGTGTCTGCCTGCACTGAGCATTTCTCAAACTGTTCCTTCTTCTTTTCCTTCTTCAGGAGTCAACCTTGAAGTCCGTGCTGAGCGCACTCTGGAACCTGTCGGCTCACTGCACAGAGAACAAGGCGGATATCTGCGCTGTGGACGGCGCACTGGCGTTTTTGGTGGGAACCCTGACGCATCGCAGCCACACCAACACCCTTGCCATAATTGAAAGCGGCGGCGGCATCCTGCGAAATGTGTCGAGCCTCATTGCCACCAACGAGGCGCATAGGTAAACAAACAAACAAGGTAAACAAAGCTTCAGCTGTGACCTCAGAGCATCTCCTCTGACTCTTTTCCGTGCTCCTCATCTTGCAGGCAGATTCTGCGGGAACATGGGTGCCTGCCAACGCTGCTGCAGCACCTGAAATCACACAGCCTCACCATTGTGTCCAATGCCTGCGGCACGCTCTGGAACCTCTCCGCCCGCGACGCCAAAGACCAGGAAGCCTTATGGGACCTGGGTGCCGTGGGCATGCTGCGTAATCTCATCCACTCCCGCCACAAGATGATCGCCATGGGCAGTGCTGCAGCCCTGCGTAACCTGATGGCCAACCGCCCGGCACGCTACAAGGACGCCAGCGTGGTCTCGCCCGGCGCTGGTGCCCCGTCGCTCCAAGCCCGTAAACAGAAGGCACTATTCGAGGAGCTAAACGCACAGCAGCTGTCAGAGACCTTCGATAACATTGACAACCTGAGCCCCAAGGCAGCACACAGGAAAGGGCGGGGCTGCAACGGTGCTGGAGGAGGAGCGGGCAGCACAACGCGCTCGTACACAAACACACCGGTGCTGTCGAGCCCAAAGAGCGGAGACGGAACAAAGGGGACGACTGAGGAGGCAGCTTACGCTCGCTCAGTCTTCCCGCCCAGCGTGCGGGCATCCAGCGACAGCCTCAACAGTGTGACGAGCGCCGACGGCTACGGCAACCGAGGGAAGACCAAACCGTCCTCTGAACCGTTCTACTCGTCTGACGAGAGTAGCGCCAACAAATGCTGCGTCTACAGGAAGTACCCGGCCGACCTGGCCCATAAGATCCGCAGTGCCAATCACATGGCAGATGACGACGGCGGCGAGCTGGACACGCCCATCAACTACAGCCTGAAGTACTCCGACGAGCAGCTGAATTCAGGGCGGCAGAGCCCAAGTCACCGTGGAGGCATTGAGAGCGACGACGACAGCGAGCAGGATACTAGACTGAGGAGGAATGATGGCAGCGAATCAGCAGCCGGCAGCGGGCACATTGCGGCAGTTCCGCCTCCACGCTACGTCGTTGTTACGGCAACATCAAACTATGGCACTGACTCTACACCCGAGCAGCCGATTGACTACAGCTTGAAGTATGGTGCTGATGCTGCCCGCAAACCACTCTTCAAGCCAGAAGACACCCCTGCCCCCTCTATGCCCCCACCCCCATCAGCCTCTGCCAACAAGCTCCGCCCCCCGCCTCCTGCCAGCACTCGGGCAGCACCAAAAAGTAACCAGGAATCAACCCAGACGTACTGTGTGGAAGACACGCCCATCTGCTTCTCCAGAGGCAGCTCGCTGTCATCGCTGTCCTCAGAGGAAGAGGTGGACGGTGATGTCATTGGGAGGAAAAGGAAAGGCGTGAGCGGTGGTGGCAGCAGTAATAACTACCCGACACTTCCTGTCAGTGAGAAGGACGCACAGCAGCAGCGGAAAGAAGCTGAGAGTCAGACCACCGCCGCCCCCTCCATACGGGGGCGTCGTGGTCATCATCACGGCCACCACCACCACCACCATGCTACATCATCAGGTGCCAGGACTCCTAAAAGCCCGCCGGAGCAGCCATACGCCCAGGAGACACCGCTGATGTTCAGCCGCTGCACATCTGTCAGCTCGCTCGACAGTTTCTCCACCTCTTCCATTGCCAGCTCCGTGCGCTCCAGCGAGCCCTGCAGCGGCATGCCGAGCGGCGTGGTCAGTCCCAGCGACCTGCCCGACAGCCCGGGTCAGACCATGCCACCGAGCCGTGCCAAGACGCCACCGCCACCACCACAAAAAACAAAGGAGGAGGAAAAGTCCAAAAAGAAGGATGAAGAGGAGAGCAGCGCCGATGTCCTGCTGCACTTTGCCACCGAGAGCACGCCACACGGTTTCTCCCGTGCCTCCAGTCTGAGTGCGCTCAGTCTGGATGAGCCCTACATCGCAGCAGAGATGAAGAACAAGAAAGAGGAGAAGGAGGGAGGGGCAGAGGAAAGGAAGGAGGAGCCTCCTAAACCAATCCTTGATGAATCAGATGACGATGACGACATTGAAATCCTGGAGGCGTGCATTAACATGGCCATGCCTAAATCGTCACGGAAACCAAAGAAAGAGCAGCAAGCAGCGCCACGGAAACCAAGCCAGCTTCCTGTCTACAAGTTACTCCCCCCTCAAAGCCGGGCCCAGTCGCAGCAGAGGAAGGACGTCCCGCCGCCAGAGGAGGTGCCGAGAGTTTATTGCGTGGAGGGAACACCGCTCAATTTCTCCACCGCCACCTCTCTCAGTGACCTCACTATCGACTCCCCACCCAATGAGGAGGCAGCAGCAGCCCTTGTACCTGTAGCCCAGCCCACCTCTGTGCCTAGGCGGCGGGCCGGATTTCCTGAGGGTGAGAATGGAGACGACATCCTTGCAGAGTGCATCAGTGCCGCCATGCCCAAAGCTAAACCCAGGAAGCCCATCAGAGCGGCAGCAAACAGTGAACACCTACAAGCCCCACCTCTGCCTCCTCCCCTTCCTCCTCCAGCCCCAGCTCCCCTCAGCCTGCAGCAACAGCAGCAAAAGAAGAAGCCTACATCGCCCGTGAAGCCGATGCCTCAGCGAACGCCGTATGGTGTCGGCACAACAGCAGCCGCAAAAGCAAAGCCAGGATTCGCCTTTGACTCACCACACCACTACACGCCTATTGAAGGAACACCATGCTGCTTCTCACGCAATGACTCACTGAGCTCGCTCGACTTTGATGAAGAGGATGGCGGTGAGAAGGACGAAGAGGAAAAGAAGGCAAAAGAAGAAGGCAGGAAGAGGAAGCAGCAGACTGCGGCCGTTTTCCCTCGCACCAAACCACCAACCAACCAGACAGCTACGGACGAGAAGCAGAAGTTCGCCATCGAAGACACACCCGTGTGTTTCTCCAGGAACTCCTCGCTGAGCTCGCTGAGCGACATCGACCAGGAGAACAACAACAAAGAGTTTGCCCCGCCGCCGCCAAAGCAGCAAGATGGAGGCAAAGCAGAAGCAGAATCTCCTCCCCCTCCAGCAGAGGTGGGTCCAGATACTCGGGTAAAATTATTAGTTCCCCACAGAGTACTGTTTTCTCAGGGTTGAAAACATAAACAGCAGCAGTACTCGCTATGATCCGAAAAACCCCACTTTATTAGTATTACCAGTATTTCTGTTTATGAAAGCAGCCACACAGTCAGTCATGCTGAGTTACATTGTATCAGGTAACTTTGATGCACTGCACGGTCACAGATTCTATTGGTTACATTTGTATTTTACTGAGGTTACACTTAACCCACATTGCCTAAGTGTGAATGTGGTTGTGTGGTTGGTGTTTGGTGGTGGTCGGAGGGGTCGCGAATTGGCAGCCACGCTTCTGTCAGACTGCCCCAGGGCAGCTGTGGCTACATTAGTAGCTTACCACCACCAAGTATGATTGAGGTGCGAATGAATAGTGCACGAAACTGTAAAGCGTCTTTGAGAGCCTCAGGCATTATTATTATTATTATTTATATTATTTAAGTGTTTATGATGTTAGTGCTGTTTCTCTTTATAGTAAATTATATCACAGTCATATGTATTGGTCTTCTGTCCCTCACAGCTGGAGCTGAAGCCCCGCCCACCTGCAGCCAGTGGCTACGCCCCCAAAGCCTTCCATGTGGAGGACACGCCCGTCTGCTTTTCCAGGAACTCATCGCTCAGTTCGCTGAGTATTGACTCAGAGGACGACCTGCTGCAGGAGTGCATCAGCTCCGCCATGCCCAAGAAGAAGAAGAAGGCCGCCAGCCTCCCTGCACCCACCACAGCTGCAGTGCCACTTCCTCTCTCCAAAGCTGAAGACAGCATTCTGGCTGAAGAGGAGCCTTCAGAGGCGCCTCGGAGCCCCACCTCCCCAGACTCTGAGTCCTTCGATTGGAAGGCCATCCAAGAAGGAGCCAACTCCATCGTCAGCAGCCTGAATGCTGCCGCCGCTGCCTCCTCACTGTCCCGTCAGCCGTCATCAGATTCTGACTCGGTCCTGTCACTCAAGTCTGTCGGCTCGCCCTTCCATCTTCCGTCAGGCAATAACAACGCAGAGGAGGAGGAGGCAGAGGAGAAGACGAGGCGAGGCGCGAGGATCGTGAAGCCCGGAGAGCGAAGCACACTGGAGGTCAAGAAGAAGGAAGAGGAGGATGAGGAAGCAAAGGCTGTGAGGGGCGGGAAGAAGGTGTACAGGAGTCTGATCACGGGCAAGCCGAGGGTGGAGCCAGCAGCCAGGGGGAGGAGCAAACCCCGAGCAGCCGCTGTGGCCAAAGCTCCTGGAGGCAGCGATGCGGACCGAGGGGGTGGGTCCTCTCGGGATTCCACTCCTTCTCGCTCCACCCCAGCACCCAATCAGAAGGGAGGGAAACTGTCGCAGCTGCCGCGCACGGCATCTCCAGGAAGTGCATCATCGTCCTCAGCTTCAAGGACCGCCAAACCCAGTGTGGCACCGAAGAGTGGCGGCGGCATCCCGAGGAGCGAGTCTGCATCGAGAGTTGGCGGCTCTGCTGCTGCCAAGAAGCAAAAGGCTGAGCCTGAGAAGCCAGCGCTCGTGAGACAGTCGACCTTCATCAAAGAAGCTCCGAGTCCAACGTTGAAGAGGAAGCTAGAGGAGTCAGCAGTGGCGGCCGCGCTGGAGTCACCGTCCAGCCCTGATACACCGCTGCCACCCACAGCCAGGAGGCACGATGTCAACCGCTCACACTCTGAGAGCCCGTCACGTCCACAGGAAGTTGCATCATCTCGTTTCAGCCGCACTGGCACCTGGAAGCGTGAAAACAGCAGTGGGGGAGGAGGAGCGAGTGGTGGGAAACACTCAACATCTCTCCCACGCGTGGGCACCTGGAAGAGGACAGGAAGCTCATCTTCTGTGCTGTCAGCATCTTCTGAGTCCAGTGAGAAGGGGCGGAGCGAGGAGGAGAGCACCGTGAGGTCGAAGGGAACGTGGAGGAAAGCGAAGAATGGTGGAGACCCGTCAGGCAACCGCAGCTTCATGGACAAGCCTGAAGATGTGTGGGTCCGTCTGGAGGACTGTCCAGTCAACAACCCCCGCTCCTCCTCTGCATGCTCCGCCCGCTCACCCACCGCTGCCAATGCCCCGCCCATCATTGACAGCCCCGCTCCCTCCAAGATCCCCTCTTCCTCATCTTCCTCCTCCTCCAACCTCAACCTGCGTCGCAGCTGTGAGAGCCTTGATGACAAGCCAGCGCCACCTGAACGCCAACCGCAACAACCGCCACCCCAGCCGCAGCGCGGTCAGCAGCGGAGCGGCGCTGTGGCGGCTCGAGTCAGCCCTTTCAACTATACACCAAGTCCAAGGAAGAGCAGCGTGGAAGTCACCGCCTCCGCCGCCACGACAACCACGACCACGACATCCTCTACTACCCCCACACGGCCGTCGCTTATACCCACCCCCATCACCAAGAAACGCGAGCCAAAGGGTGGAGAGGGTGGCGGTGGCGGTGGCGGTGGCGGCAGCAGCGGGGGCGGGGGGGAGCGTGGCTCATACATCGTGACGTCCGTGTAAATATGGAGGAACACCAGGAAGTGTTTATGAAATGAGCTGTACAGGAAGTGAGTGTATTTAAGTGCTATCCCCACCCCCTCACCTGTTCCTCTCTCCTGATTGGCTCCTGCCAGCTGTCCGTCAACTCCAATGAAACTCTAACATGAACTTTTTATGTTTTTATACCACTAAAGATTATGTGTAGCGCTTAGCTCCGCCCCCGCCTTACCCCGCATGGCCCTGCCCCCTAACATGACAGTAACCATGGACACGATGATGGTGATGATTCTGCGCCTCAGTTTTTTAATCGAGTTTGGTTCTGACCAAAACGGGTTGATCCACCAAATCAGTAAGCCCCTTCCCCAGCCAATCACATTGATCCTCTAAAGTTCCAACCAATCACATTCGACCTTCTCCAGCCAATTACACAGCTCCTCCCCTCAGGTGATCACCTGTTCTTTCAGAACCTCTCTCCTGGGGAAGTCCGCTGCCGACTCGAAAACCTGAACTGCCCGAGACAGTCCCTAAGGCTCGGCAGCAGACTTCCTGTGTGTCGCCGTGGAAACAGATAACACTGTAAACCGTAAGTTATTGCTGTAAACTCTGAACTGAAGCACATAATTTAAACGAGCAGAGTTTGGTTCCTGATTTTAAATCTGAACATTAAAACGAATGCAACACGACGCCTGCTTCCTGTTTTTATTTATCCACTTCCTGTTTTTATTTATCCACTTCCTGTCTTTATTCCTGTTGTGACGAGTAAAATCTGTTGTCAAAGTTTAAAACATTCACGTGACCTTCAGGGCTTGTTGGTGTGAAAATATTTCATCTGCTTTATTTCAGGTTTAAATCATGATGAAGACTTGATCACAGCCAACTGGATTTCACATCTGAGTGATTCGGCTCAGGTGGAGGAATCCGGTCACATGGTCATTAAAAACTTTATAAAGTAACCCTTTCAAGGCGAGAAATATCTGAAAGTCAAAACACGATTTAAAACAGGTAAAAAAAAAAAAAAAAAAGCGAACGCTGCAGCGAGGACACGAGCTGGAAACACGGCGGGGAGAGCACGTCACGCACAGCACAGCTGGGTCACATGACTGTGTACAGCAGCAGGCAGCGTCTCTTTAATGTTTTTAATTGTCTTAAAGCTGCAAACATCGATTCTCGGCAGTCCAGTGACAATCACCTGCCCTCTGAAGGCTCGACCAAACGCTGCTGCCGTGTTTTCATTGCTTCATTCATATTCATGCTTCTTCTGATGGTTCCTTGTGCACTCGAGCCCAGCAGCAGCTTCAGCTTCTTCCTCTCTATGAGCTCCTCCCAAACTGTTTGAATCATTGTGCAAACTCAGTCAGAGCTCATTCAGCCTCTGATCATCTCCACCTGTCTGTGAGCCTGCAGGAGCTCCAGATGTTCACGTGAAGCAGTTACAGCATGTTAGTCTGAGGCGTGGACTCGCCACCTGAGTCAAAGGGCCAACATGAAGGAGCTCACGTGTGCAGCCACTGACCTTTTCACCATCAGCAGGAACCAATAAAGTTTCATCAACCTGCAAATGCACTTTTACTGTGCACACAAGGTGATCGATAGATGAACAGCTCATCAATAAGTTGATCAATTACCTGCATACATGGAGCTGTGCAAAAGTCTTGATCCACAGGATTTCTTTGTTTGTTCCTTGGAAAATGGGAAATCTGCAATCATGGATGGAAATGTATATGAGACTAAAACAAGCTTGAAAGTGAATATTTGGTGTGACCTCCTTTATCCTTCAGCTCAGTCTGAACTCTGAGGCAGCTTCCTGTCATTGCTTTAAGCGGTCTCCAGGAACAGTTCTCCAGGCTTGTTGAAGGACATTCAAAGCTCTTTGGATGTTTCTGCCTTTGGTTCTCTGTCAGAATGATCCCACACTGCTTCAGTAATGCTACAGTCAGGGCTCTGGGAGGCCAATCCATGACTGATATAGTTCACCTGTGTGTTTTTATATCCAGGCATGCTTTTCCTGCACTGGCAGTGTGCTTGGGATCATTGTCATGCTGAAAAATGAAGCTGCTGCCAATTAGATGTTTTCCAGATGGCACTGCATCAAAATCTGATCAATTTTGACAAGATCTCCAACACCACTGTCTGAAATGCAGCCCAAACAATGACAGAGCCTCCACCGTGTTTTGCAGATGCTGCAGACTGTTGGACCTTTCCGTATACTGATGATGATTTGAATCAAAAATGTGGATCAATCACTCCATCAGACCTGTTCCACTAATGTTCAGTCCACTTCTTGTGTAACGTGGCAGACCTCAGCCTTTCCTCCCTGTTTCCCTTCCTTAAGAAGCTTCCTGACAGCCGCCCTTCCCCTGAGACCATTTCTGAGGAGGCTTCATTGAACAGCAGATGATCAGCTAAAGGTCCAGATGCAGCTCTCAGGTCCTTTCAGGATGTGACTTCCAGTTCCCGATCATCTGCTTTAGAGAGTTTTAGGCCTCACACTGCTTCTTTGACCTCTGCGTCCAGTTTCCTCACATGTTTAAGGACACACCGCACACATGCTGAGATCTACCGAGTCTTCAGCTAACAGCTCTTTTTTTTTTTTCCCCAGTTTATTTAAGTTTTAAAGTGAGGTACAAAATAAAGACAACAGAATGATTAACACAGTTAACAGTGTACCAGTTATTTACAATCAGAATTGGGCTAGAACACACTCAAA
>JAVDPK010002940.1:205362-242591 GCA_034780415.1 Cichlasoma orientale | reverse complement strand
TAGCCTCATTACCATTAAAAAAAAAAAAAAGAAAAGAAAAAAAACTTAAACTTTTCCCCAAAATATTTCACTATGAAACCACCTCTGACCTTTAAGACAACACCAATAAAACATCATTTACCCAGGCTGCATATTGTTGAGACTTTGGCTTTAAAAAAAAATGTAAATTCCGGTGTTTTAGACACACTTCAGCTGATGTTAAGTGGATGAAACTATCATTTCATTTCTCATTAAAAAAAAATCATGTAAAAAACACTAAAACATCATCTGTATCACCCAGCTCCACCAAGTCCAAAACATAAGCCAATCACCACCTTTGAAGCACAAGCTTGACCACAACCACAACAATACCTGAGCAAGTTTGATCACACATTTCAAACAAAAGCTACACACACACACAAACACCATACACAAGCTGTACACGCCACATGACAACCAGACCGCAACTGTTCATCCATTCCTCTTTTGTTAACAGATAAAATAATCTGTCTTCTTGCAGTGTTAGTAGAGGTCGGCACTTGTTACTCTTTTAATTTCTACTTTTTCCCCTAATCTTTGTGCTCTGAAACAGCTGACTATTGTTGTTTGTATCCACTTTGATCTGAAGTTACTTTTCAGGTCACAGTGAAAGGCCTGTTTAGAGTCACTGATAACAACTCCTGGAAATGACATCACATCAACACAAAGGGTTAGTGCTGGGTGCAATCTAGCCCTGCTTGGTTACTAAAACAAAACTGATCAAAATTAGAGACAAAAACAAAACAAAACCAAAGAAACCTGACAAGCACTCCTGCCCAGGCCAACACATTTACACACATTCACACCCACAGTGTGGTTCAGGAATCCTCCACATTTAAATTCAAACACCAAGCTCGCTTCACTGTACAGACGGACGATGCGAAACCGTCTCCAGCTGCCAGCAGATGGCAGTGTTTCACAGAGGACTGAGGCATGCCTTTAGTTACAGAGGGGTGGAGAACAGGTGAGCTCATGCAACAAGGCAGCAGCCAGATTAGCAGAGAGTGAACACATGCAAGAGGAAGAGGAAGAGGGGCAGCCAAAAACGTGTGCGCGAACACCTACAGAATGGAAGGAAGAACACAAAGACAGAAAATAGAAGAGGGAGAAAACAGGATGAAATGACAGCGTGATTGGAACAGAACAACAACAATCAAATTCAAACATTTAAACACATTTGATGTCAAACAGTTTATCAAGCCTTAACCCTCAGGAGTCGAGCCGGATAGTTTTGATGTCACCAATTTAAAAGTGAAGCAAAGTAAACTCTCTCCCGCGGGTGCAGGCTTCAGGGGTAAGAATGGAAACGGAGACAAAATGAGACTGAAAACGTCACAAATAATCAAACTGAAGAAAGTTTGTGCCAAAGTCAAATTTCACAGGCAAAAAGCATTTTTAATATTCCTTTGGGAATGAAATCAAACATGCACACATGCGGACAGCGATGACGTTTTCAGTTTGAACCAAACGCAAGCCAAAGAAATTGGTTGTGTTTCTCATTTTGTGTACAAACAGGATGCTTGTTAGTCAAATTTACTGTTTGTGTATCCACTGCAGGACTGGAGGGAGCAAACATTTAAAAAAAAAAACAAGAAAAAGGAAACGAGCGCAAACTCACACCTGGAATCAATGTTTCTTTATCTTTCAATAATGGATTCAAATTTAGGTCAAGACTATTCATGATTAAAATTGTGACCAACATAAAAATACTTCACAAATATAAAGCAACCGACTGTCTAGAGCTGAAAGTCTTCAGAGTGAAACCTCTTACTACAGGTTAGTGCTGCTTATGGGAGTCGGCATTAGGGGTCGAGTTTGTGCTGCAAACATCATGCAACGTAACACTGTCACGCAGTCACACCGGTACCTCCCTCTCTAGCAGGCTGTTTGTTAGCTGGCACAGCACGGTCACACTTCGCCGTGTCAAACTGTACAGAGAGCGGCTCGGCTGCCTGGAGCTGGAGCAGAAAGCGAGACATCTGACGTGATGTATCGGGGATTGACTCCAACTCTCAGGAGTCCTAAATCACAAGCAAACAGTTTCCACTCTCAAAGAAGAACTCCTGAGCTAAGACAACAGGCGGTCAGTGCCTACAGACGGCTGTAAAATGTGACCTGTGTCAGTGAATGTGAAAACCCCCACAAAAACAGTATATGCAAAAACATATATACAGGATAAATGAAATCAAAAGCACAAAATCTACCCAGGAATCCGTCGACACTTGAGCACCCAGTTTTTATTTGTGTCTTTGTTACAGCTGGAAACTCCACACATTCCAGACGACCTGCCTAACAAAGTCTGAGGAGCACATTTTTCTACACTGTGCACAATAAAGTTCTTCAGCACTAAAAACTCAATTTTTGTCTTAATCTCAGCTGAAATAATCACCTCTGGGAGATCCAGCTGATCATTTAGTAACGGAGTGTTGAGAGAGCCATTTTTTAACCTATAAAGCCACAGGCTGCTTAATTAATATGACTCCTTACTGAGCAGAGCAGAACCATTCCCCACCTGCTGTGTACAGGTGCTTTCTACAAGATATGAGCCAGTAAAATCAATAATTCACAGTCAGAAATATGTAAACATAATGTAACACCAATAATGGAAGTCCACACTTTCCTACAACACGCTTTGGGAAAAGATGCCACTATTATCATTTTAAATCACATTTATTATCAGGTTATTATGCCAACTGATCAAATACTTCCACCTGACCACCTCTGATTTCCCTGAAAAAATTCCAGGCTGATGACACGTCTTAATAGGAAAACTGCCAAATTTTAGCAGTCTACTGTTATTAGCTTAATAATTTTAATGAAATTAGGGGCGTCTTCAACCCTTTTCTGAGCAGCATTTTCAAATAGCTTTTATCTAGAGAACTACCCAAACTGTGTCATTCACATTTTTTAGGCCAGATATCTGCTAGTATGAATTTCAAAAGCGTAGCCGACCTTCAACATAAAACTTTGAGAGCTTGAAAATTTGACAGCGCAGCCTGCACCACCACACATGAAGGCTTGTATGAAGAACAATTTCAAAGACAGGGGGCTTGAAATTTGTAGCACAGATTCCCATATATGAGGTGTTCTCTATAACATGAAACTACTCAAATCAGGTGAATGCTCTCGAAGACATCGGAGCTTAAAAACACACACAAAACAAGTTCATTGTGATATTCCCAAAGCTTCCAAAATGACAGTCTAACAACTCCCATTTGACTTTTCTAAACAGATTTAGTGTTTGATAGTAACATTTCCGAAATCTGTGATGGTCTGACTCACTTTCCCAAAATAAATTTTAGAAAAATGTATATTTGTTGCCTCAGAGTAGATGCTCTAATAAATCGACAGATTTAATGACAGAGAGCCTTAATTCCACAATGTGTGTCTCGTGCACTAGGCTAAATTATGTATGAACTATTACCCCACTACAGTCTTTAGCTACAGAAATAACAGACACAAAAACTGATGGAAATACATATTATAAAGTCACAGTAACAGATATTTGTCCTCAGAAATTTGAATGGCAGAAAATGGCTCCACAGAAAACTGCTCAGAAAAGGCTTGAAGACACTTCATCGCAGTAAAAGCTAAAATTGCTTTAATGAAATCAGAGACCGTCAGCTTGGGAACGTTTCTTAAATTTGATCAGCTGATGTGGAACCCTATTCCCTTCTCCTTACAGTGGATATGCAGTGTAAACCTGACCAATGGGGAGCACTGAGGGAAAGCAGAGGAGCTGTCACTACCACCAGTGTTAGTGAGCTTGGGTAAAAAAAAAGGAGCCTCTCTGTGTCCCGCCCTGGAGGTGCCGCCCCAGGATGAGAAGCAGAGAGGAGGAACGAGTCTATGTTAAAACACTAGAGCTTATTTTGTGTATGAACCTGTTGAAAACGACCGCGCGGAGCTGGGCCTTAATGCTGCGCAGCAGCTCCAACTTGAGGAGGTTCTGACACAGGCAATATGTGCACCTGTTGCAGGCGCACATGCAGCGGAGACGGGCGTGGCTGCAGAGAGACACACAAAAATGCGTGTATTCACCACCACAACAACACAGCACACAGTAATCGACAAACGCTCACAGGAGGAGGGGACCAAAGCCTGACAGATGAAAAGCAATTAACTTAGTTAAACTACATCAAAGCAGGACCTTTATTGTAACATGAAACCTGCCCTGCTGTTTGTTACCTCCAACTCTTACTTTAACCAAGGAAATAAAACTAGAAATATATATAGGGACAAAAATACAGGAAAGAGAGGAAAACCACAAAACAGAGGGTAACATTCACAACCAAAACAATCTGAGACTAATTAATGTCTCTACTTTTTGTCTTTGACTACTCAAATATTTTGGAGCAAACTAAAACCAGTTTATAAAAACGACATAATAAAAAAAAAGAGAGTAAAACACGGCTTATACAAGTTTTTAGAGACTGCGGTAAGCTGTAAACAGCAGACATCCAGAGTGGAAACTATCCGAAGCTTCACAGCTGAGAGTTAAAGTACAAAACGTGCTACACATTAAAATGTAACTTGGAAACAAACGATGCTGGAGTGATGAGAGCTCACTGGTTTGACGCTTCTTAGTGTGACACAATAAACTTACCAATAATCTAAGTAAGTAAAACATACATGAGGACAGCATTGAGTTTAAAGCTCAAACAACTTGTTTCTGTATCATCTAATGACTGTTTGAGCCAGAATTAACTTTAATCACCAGAGCAGTTTACTCTTTGGGTCTCAGCAGAAACTCGGCTTTCAGTAAGCACTTCTGCTTAAATCTACTCAAACTAATGCTCTAGAGCGCAGCAGATCCAATGATTTCAGATTTTAGGAAATAGGATTTGTGAAGTGTTACTATGAGCTTTAATAGGCACATCCGTTACGTGCTAATTAATCTACTGAAATCCGATCTGCTCAGCGAGCTTTGAGGAGTTAGGACACCCTGCAGGGCCCATAAATTAAAGGACTGACCGCAGAGTATTTCAGGAGGACGACACGTATTTAATTGTTTTGCATTAGGATACTCAAGCCCTCAAAATACAAAAATCATTGCTATACGGTCCAATCTGTACTTCTATAGCAGAAATACCAAGTTACAACACTCCACAACACACTGATGGTGGCTACTATTCATTTTTCTATCATCACTAAGCGTTTAATGTCTTATCCTCACACATTCACCCAGGAGAGAGGGGAAAGCAGCACACGTGAGAAGGAAGCAGGGGGGCTCTAGCTGAATTTTAATACTCACGGATACATGGCCATGGTGGTGAGTCTCGTGTAGATGTCTTTGCTGAGCGCGTCGCTCGTGTTACAGGTGAATTGCTGGGGTGGGTGGAGCTTGTGCTTGCGGCAGAACTCAGGGGGCGAGAGGCTGTAGTGCTGCCGCACCTCGTGCAGGTCTGACTTGGCGGCTATCACCACACACGGCGTTTTGCTGTCTATGAAGTATTGCTGCCAAACGCAAGAATTCATCGTCACGAGGCAATCGGGCCCGATAAAATATCCTGAGACACTCTCAGTTTACCCACCTTGTACACTTTAGCACAGTATTCAAATGAGCGGGGATTGTTGACGTCGTACACCAGGCAGACTACGTCGCAGGCTAAGTCCTCCTCTGTCAGGAAGTCAAAATCCGGCATCAACTCGTGGAGCTTGTAGTGAGCAGGCAGGACAGGAAGCAGAGACGGAGCACCGGGGCGTGCAGATGGAGGGATTAACATTTGTAATGCTGAAACTCTGTAATGCACTCAAGATTATGTAACAATAATCCAGCGAGCAGCTGAAAACTACTCTGAGTAAATGGTTCTTACCAGCAGGTATTTCTCCTGACCATAAACATAAGTCGTGCTGATGGCGTAGAAAGACTTGTGCTCTTCTCTAATCCGCCTCTGTCGCTGTGGTGGGAAACAAAGCCAGTATCACCATCAAGACTATTGTTTTATTTATTAAAAAAGGCTTTTATGCCCTTTATTCCATTTATATCTTTCTCAGTAATGTTTATTTATTGTGTGAGGTTTGTGTACTTTTTATTTTACTTCTTTTATGTTACTTTTTTTGTGTGTTTTTAAATGAGCAGATGTATATAACCCCTCATTACAAAATGCATAATGTAGACAAATTATTAGAGGTCCAAGCAAAACTGCACAGAACCTTATCTTCATCATTATTATTCCCAAATTTCCACTAATCAGAGGAGTATACTATGAAGGTAGCTCAACAAAGCCCGGCTTACTTTGTATTAGCTGGCTTGACAAAAATAAAGTCAGAGATAACGCGTATCCTGACAGTGGTTATCAGCTGTCAGGCTCTGTGTGCGCTCACATAAAGAGGAGGCATTTCACGTGTTGTGTGACTCTTCTTCCACACAAAACGATCCCTATGAGTGCAACCTACTCCAATCAGTGACGCTATCAGATAATGATTAGTGCTGCTATTATTATTATTTCTACTGTGACAGCCATGCATTAACTTTAAACTGGATACATTTCAACATTAAAGGTTACCACAGCTGACAACATGGAAATCGCTTTAGTTTGTGAGCAGATGGAAGTGAAATGAATTTTACAGACTGAAGTTATTCTTAGTGTGTGTTTTCTGTTCTACCAGCTTCACTTCCAGCACTTCTTGGCTGCAAGCTGCAATCACCAATAAAATATCATCCAGCATTTTTTGTTCTATATTGTCATAAATAACTTTATCGCAAATTCCTGTGAAATACGGCGATACAATTTTGAGGCCACTCGCGCACAAATATTGGAGGTGGAAGATAATGGAAGGGCCTAATTACCATTATTTTAGATTAGATTAGATTGGATTAAGCTTTGTTAATCCCTTTGGGAGGGTTCTGTCAGGGAAATTAAAGATTTAAAGATTTATTCTGCATGATTTTGCCTTGGTTATAATTTAGGCTTCTCCAACATAGTGACTGTTTTCCTTATATGTTGAAAAATTAGTGGTAAAATAATCTGAATGAAACTTTTATTGATTAGATATGATTCTACTCATAAAAACTGTACATTCGTTCACTTCAGGCATTCAAAAGATGCAACGGCCGCAGCGTTTGCATGTTTCATGTTTAACTAGTTTTACATTCAGGATTTCCACTGACCTGCAAGTTCCTGCCAAGGAACGCTTGAAGGAAGCCGCTCTTCCCGCTGCCCCGCGCCCCCAACACGTTGCAGCGGAAGACGCTGCGCTGGGTCTGTTTCTTCTGCAGGTCAATGCGCTTGTTACGGGTCACTGAAGGAACAGGAAACACACATTTTATCTTCATCTTTTAGCTTTAGAATATACATAACTAAAGTATTTAAAAAAAAAAAAAACTACAGAAATTGATTATTACCATCATCTACTACATGTTTTTAGTCATCAACATTTGGCTGAATGAAATTATTACCTGTAATTGCAGCTGCTTGGGATTCTTGCTCATAGATGATAGAGTAGCCGAGGTAACCCAGGTACTCCAAACTCCGCTGCACATCTAGGTATGTTGTTAACCTACCAAAAGAAACGGGAGAGAAGTCATGAGAAGATTTTACATGATTGAGAAATGCCCGCTAATCTGTTTCACAAGCCTAAGCTATGTAGTTGAAACAGGTGTGAGAATATGTATGTACACACTCACGTCCACTGGGAGAGGTATCCCTGGTATGTGATCCATCCCTGTTCATTAGTGCAAACTGTGTTGTTTACGTCCGGACCCCAGGGCATGTAGGGAAACACTTTGAACAAGTCTTTTACCTCCTCTGGTGACAGCGCGCAGTCGCGGTCCTGGAAGAGCACCGAGATTAACACACATCATTTTAAACTGCACAAATTCAACTGAGTACAAAAAGGTTAATCTTGCTGAAATCTAACAGTAAATATGGAAAAAAAGTGCTAAAATAAAGTGACCACTCACTTTGTCATGCTTATCAAAGACACTCTGAAGAAAGAGGTAAGCGTTGTGGTTAAGCTCCGTGGTGCAATCTGGAGGGATCTTTATCCTGGAACAAAGAGAAGGAACACGAACATTAAACTTACTGAAAAATCTGAAGCACTGACAGAAGATCCATCGCTGCTAATGAAACAGACTTGCCAAATTCAGTTCAAGTCATAACAGCAACCAGACGTCTATAAAGGAAAGCAAACTATATCATAGCTGTCAACAGGGATGAACAGATCTATGAAAAGAAGAGAAAGGCAGCATCATGACTGAATGACCACGCTAACACACTCTGTATTCGTGCTTTTCCATCACTACTAAAAATGCTACAAAAAAAAAAAAAAAATTGCTGTAATCTCTCCAGCACATCCTGGGTCTGCCCCACAGCCTCCTCCCAGTGGGACATGCCCGGATCACCTCACCTCCGCAGAGGCAACTGGCTCCTTTTCGTAGAGGAGTAGCAGCTCTACTCTGTGCCGCTCACAAATGGCCACGCTCCTCACTCTACCTCTAAGGCCTTCGGAGGAAGTTCATTTCTGCCGCTTGTATCCGAAATCTCATTCTTTCGGTCACTACCTAAAGCTCATGACACGGGTGAGGGTGGGCAGGTAGCTCAACTGATAAATTGACAAGTTTCCTTTTAAGATCACATCCCCTCCCTTCACTCTTAAACAAGACCCTGAGATACTTAAACTCCTCCAGCTGGGGAAGCAACCTGTTCCCAACCCGGGGTGGGCACTCCACCCTTTTCTGACTTAGGATCACAGCCTCAGACTTGGAGGTGCTAATTCTCATTCCAGCCACTTCACACTTGGCTGCAAACTGTCCCTGTGTGAGCTGGAGGTCACTGCTCGATGAAACCAACAGAACCACAAAGTCCACAAAAAACAGAGACGAGAGATCCTGAGGCCACCAAACCAGACACTCTCCACCCCTGCATCTAGACATTTTGTCCACAGTGATCTACTAATCACATGTGAACTACAACCTTTAACTTGAAGTGGTAGGCTACCTTTCTAAAGGCAGGCTAAAGAGTCACGCTGATTGCACAATAGCCTCGCCACCTAAAATGCTAAAACTTCCTCTTGAGTAGGTTTGACCTTACAGATAAATTACAACAACAAATCCAACAATGGCTTCAAAGAAAGCCGGATTAGAGCCTGTCATTAAGGATTTAATGCAGCTAAAATGCTGCACTGCACGCAGAGAGCTGGCCTCTGGATCCAGATAAGCGCCACAAAATATATGGACGAATTAACTAATTAAAAAAAGTCTGCACAAATCTTTCTGCAGCAGTGCTGACACTACAAAAAAGGATATTTGAGCCGTGATGACATAAACCTCAGAAATGTATGTCTCTAACAAAAACACTTCAAACTACTTAGTATCAAAGCAAAAACCATCCAAAAGGAACATGTTGGTGAATTTGCAGCTAAAAGGTCATATTCTACTTTTTACACTCTTTGCTGTAAGATGAACTAAACACTAACA
The DNA here is from genome assembly GCA_034780415.1 of Cichlasoma orientale. Taxonomy (NCBI): domain Eukaryota; kingdom Metazoa; phylum Chordata; class Actinopteri; order Cichliformes; family Cichlidae; genus Cichlasoma; species Cichlasoma orientale. The sequence continues at coordinate 233,152 of JAVDPK010002940.1, read as the reverse complement.
CATGCGCCTGCACTCACATGGGGAACAAGTATTCCTGGGTGAGCTCCAGGTCGTCGTCATAACCGAACCTCCTCAGCACGGTCCATGTGGTCTCATGTCGGCCTCGCTGTATGAAGAGGGTGTGCAGGAAGAGGAAACCTGCAATAAAATAACGTGGATGACAATTTGAGAGAGCGACTCAGAAGGTGATGCAGAAATTATGAATTATCTTCACAAAACAGGGCAGTGTCTGACCTTTGAGGGTGAGTCCGTTTTCTTTGACTCCATCTGTCATGTTTCTCCTGACCACGTTCTTTACATCCTCTAACGCCTGAGGTGCCAGTGGTGTATTGAAGCACGTTCTCTGTACACACACACACAACAAGTCATAATACATTATATTAAAGCCCAAATGCAGTTTTCAGATGCTGCTGTTGTGACGTGTTGTTACGAGAGCACCGCTTCATGTCTCCCTAAACCTGCTACGGGCTGTTTTCCTCTTATAGAAGCAGACCAGCGCTGATCAGGTTCTCCAAGTTCTGCTGAACCTTAAAACTTCTCAGCACTCAAGTATCCAACAGAAAGACGCTGATGTTAATAAACGAAACACGTTACCTGAAAGAAGTTGAGCTCGTTGTCATTAAGGACGCCGTCGTTGTCCAGGTCTGAGATTTTAAATATTCTAGTTAACGCCTTAATGCATGAAGGCTTCAGCTGTAATACAGGAGAAATGCAGTTATTTAGGAGATAAAGTGTACCTCTGTGACACCCCAGGACACCCGAGCAGCTCATTATAGAGAGACACCAACCAACAATTATTTCTCCACTCAGATTATCAGACAGAACCAACTGCAAATCAACCTCCATTTTTTTTTGCTTTACTCGTGATCTTTCTTTCACATGAAAGCAGGTCACATCTTATTTTACAGGGTAACTGATATCCAAACAGTGAAACAATGAAAAGCTGGTTTTCACTCATTCATGTAACACTAAAAAATGTCTGCAGCCACGACTGGACGAATTTGAGTTATAGTGGAAATACTGAATTTCAAAATAACATCATGAAATGTAGTTAAAGTGTTCAGAATCTAATTATCCTCATTATCAAGTACAATCATTTTACACTTCGGGAGTGGGGTCACCACGGAAAACATTCTGACATAAAGTGAGGATAACATTTTATAAAAGTTCAATCAGATTTAGGTGCTTCTTCTGCAGGTACATTAATGTGTGGGTGTAACCACACATTAATGCCGTCCCTGTTTATGTGCTCCGGTAAGTAATGCCTCAGTCACACAGGCATAGAGACAGGTCGGCGATCCCCTGGCAACCTCCGGCCGCTAGAGAAAAATGTGCATTCTGACCGGATGGTAAGCAGTTACTGAAGGTTGCTGAAATCAGTTGCAAAGAGGACGCACTTAAAACCACCTCGTGATTGCTTTGGTCGCTAGGAGATTAATGAAGTTGCCCCTAATTTGCATAGAAGATGCCAACTTGTCTGCAAACACTCGCTAACTACTAATGGGCAACTGCAGCAACCTGCCAATGAGCAATCACAAGGAGGTTTTTGGTGCAGCAAACCAATTTCACACTGTCGACTACCATTAACCAGCTGCAGAATACACGCTTTTCCCTTGAGACCGGTGGTTACCAGGGGGTCAATAGCCTAAACATCAGGGTCCTGAAACCTGCAAACCAAAATGAAATGCAGCCAATTTTTACATTAAAGACACCCGTGTTTGACAAGTTGGAAACATCTGCTGTAAAGAACTCACCTCCTTCTCCTCGGGGCAGTAGAGGGGTCCTGTTGGGTGCAGAACAGCCTTCTGGGCGTAGTAGAACAGCTCAGAGATGTTCTTCAGGTTTTTGGCAGAGCACTAAAGAAACAACAGGTTTTTAAAAAAAAAAAAAAAAAAAAAAAAAACTTTATTTACCAGGAAGTAAAACTCTTAAGATTAAGAATGTCTTCTGTAAAGAGCATGCTGGGCCGACATAATGATTAACCAGACATGGTTTAAACCAAGGACTCTATTACTGTGAGGCAACAGTGCTAACCACTGAGCCACTGTGCTGCTCAGGTTACCATGTGGGAGAAGCAACATTAGAGGGTAAAGTTGTTGTGAATGGTTTCCAGTTAACAGAAATAAACTAAGTGACAAACACATTCAGTAGGTACTTCAATACTCAGGAGCAACACAATTCTGACCTAAGAGAGGAAATACTGAACATTATAACATAGCCTCAAAATACAGCTTACTGTACATTAATCATCATCAATTCAATCAATTCCAATGAAAGAGCTCATTTTGAATATCCAGTAAATGCAGACTTTTATCTTAAGCACGATTTTCCAGAACTGTTTATAAAGTCTGTACTTCTAAACTGTGCTGCTGCTACTTTTATTTCTGATACAGTTAAACCTGAAATGTACCTCACTGGCTCGCATATTTTTCATAGCAGATATCTAGAGCAGAGTGGCTGTACCCGCTGTGTATGTGCAGTGCCTCACGTCCTCCACACGTCCCTCCTTTAACCTTGTAACTAATCCAGCTCAGGAGGGGCAGGACTGTCGCCTCAGGCGGGCGGCAGAGGGAAATTTGAATTAAACGGTAATGCAGAAGGAGGGTTAGGGTAGGGTAGTTCCCTCTCTCTGTAACAGCTGAGCCTCTCGGCACATTCACAGTCAGTCAGTCAGCAGGCCGTGGCCTCGCAGCGCGGGGCTCGGTAGTATAAATCTATTCATGACTCAGAGTGTATGTGGAGTCAGGATCAGGCTGGGGTCCAATCTGTCCTGCACACAGCTGATCTCACTCTGACACTCTGCCAGTATTGGATTTTCAATTAGCCTTTTATACTTCATTTGCAGTTTCATTGCTCTCAGCAGCTTCATCAAACTTTGACATTTAACTGAGCGAGACCTCCAAAGAGCTCCAATCTTATACATGAGAGTGTGTTTGCATCCATTTTTTTACCTCTACGCATGTCTCAATATCCTGGTATTGATTCATGATTGGTAGGATGGTCTCCATGCTGCTGTGCTCCACCAGGTCCGACTTGTTCCCCACAAGAATCAACGGCACCCTGCAGTGAAGCCATTCATTACAGAGCAGCAACAATTAGCCAATCGACATAAAATCTGACTAATCATGTGATTTTTCTGGGCGCTGTCTATAAGAGAGAAAAATAATATTTTTCTGACATTTTATAGACCAAACATGGAATAACTTAAGTGAGAAAATGGTCTGCAGATGAACTGATAATGACAGTAACTGTTAGTTGACATACAGACCTGCTGTCCTTGTCCGTTCTGTCATTTATGAGAGGAATCCAGTGGCTCGTCACCTAGGGAGGGACAGCACAATGAGTTGTGGATTGTAGTTTGACAAACAGTCAGTACAAACACAAAGATTTTCATTTGACTAAGTGCCTGGCAAATCACATTTGCCAAACCAAACAACAATGGTAACTAAGCCTGATGAAAGCACTGCAATATATTAGCAGTGTAATGAACTGTGTGTCTGTGGCAAGACTCCCGGTTAAAAAAAATAACATTGTACAAGTTACTGAAACCAAACCAAACATGTCCTATTGCTGCAGCGTCACACTGAAAGCATTTAACTGGTGAAATATGAGGCAGTAACATAAAATATGCTTGCCAGTGACAGCACTGTATGTCACTGTATGGCTACAATCAAACTACTTTATTTTTGAATGAGTGAATGGATGAATGCAGGCTGTAGTATAAATAACTACTTCTTCTTCTTTCACCTGCCTCCAACTCACCCTATCCCTACAATCTTCCTCTGTCACACCAACCCTCTGCATGTCCTCCTTCACTAGATCCATGAATCCTCTCTGTGGTCTTCAAAGATAACATCAGAGATGGTAAAATAATGGAAATTTTGGCTGTTCTGAACACAGGTACGTTTGTAAAATTGTGGAGTGTAACAGAAAGAAAAGGAGCAGCCACAGACAGCTGTCAAAACAGCTGCAGGCTAACGGCTTACACCGACTTCTAAGCAAGGTGCCGACTCCTCTCACTTTTACTCAAGACTCAGCATAGAACAAAAAGATGAAAAAGCAGGTCACGCAAAACAGAAGTAGTTTGTTCTTCTGCCCAGCAACCAAAATTTGCTGTAACAGTGCCAAACCAGCCAGAACTAATACAGTCAAGGTTGCCATTTAAATTTTTGCAGATTAAGATGAAAAGCTGCACTGAAGCCGGGCTCACCTTCTCAATCGACTTCTTGTTGTTCACTGAGTAAACTATGCAGATGACGTTAGCCTGAGAAGAGAAAGAGCAACACTGCATTACGATGCACACATCAGAAATATTGGGCGCAAACACTGACAGGACCAGGGGAAAGGAAGAAAGAAATAAAACCGACCTTGGATATTTCTTGATAGAGCTGCTCATCTGACTGCTCTGCTTCTAAAGGTGTCGAAAAGGACAATCAGTACAGTATTATGTTGCATAACACCTCTCGAATTCACTTGCTTTGTTTCTCTAAACTATTCTCTTGACCTACATCCTGAAACCCAATGGAACAGATAAGAGCAGCTGATGATAAGAGCTGCATTCAAGTGCCAGTGATCTCATCTGATCACTCAATGCTTCCTTGTCTTGTAAGGACTTGAATTAACTTTTTTTTTAAGATACTGTTATTGTTTCAGTCTCAAAGACTGTGTGTAAAGGGGGAGATACCTGAGTAGTCCACAATGTGCGTGGGCACCCTCTCTGGGGTGACATCCGCTGGGATGGTGATCTCTTCAGCTCGGAGAGGAACCTGGCAAAGAGGACAATAATGCCAAATACCGAAAACAAGCGAGCCCTCATGCTGCTAACATCTTCTTAATGGGCAGTTACAAAGCTAAAGGGAGGATTTCAACCATAACTACAGTCCCTCATCATACATACCTCATCAGGAAACTCCTCACTGACCAAAGACATAATCAGGGATGTCTTTCCCACCTTGGCTGTAGTGCACAAGAAGAAAAAACATTATCTATAAACACATCTTCTACAGACACTCACTGAATGCCACCACACAATGAATCCAGAACTTCAAGTGGGAAATGTGGTCTGCAAACAGGTCTGCACTCAGAAGACGGGTCAAAGAGTTGCACTGTTATATGTATAAAACATTTAAAAATTACCTAAGCCTGTGATTTTTTTATTTTTTACTTTTACTCCTAGATGACGTTCAATTTTCATGAAGCTTAGCCTATAAACTAACTCGGGTACCAAGATTTCTAACGTCTACATGGTGATTGATTAAAATATTTACTTCAAATAAAAAAAAGTACTGTTTCTTTTTCTGTGTATTTGTACACAGAAACTGTGTGATTAAGGCCGGCTCATGAACGTACGCCGCTTTCACACATTTGCACGTTCATATGCACATTACACATACGTGTTAATGGTCACCTGAGGGTTTAAGTTTTAAGCATGTCTTTACCATTCTGCACCATTAACTGAGGGTGAAATTAACGGAGGCTCACAGCAGATGGCAGAGAGAGAGAGGGGAATCTTTGTGGACATTTGCCTGCTACTTCCAAAGAACCACGACTGACATAAGAGGCCGCACGCAGTCGATGCAAACGGCAGGCTCTAGAACTAATGGCTGGGAGTGAAATGGTTTGTTGACTGATTGATTGGTCCACTCAAGTAATATTAAAGCCCAAATACAGTGCACCGAAGCAGCTTTGGAAATGTGGGCATTTGCTCCTTTTTTCCATTTGGTTTCAAAGCAAACTGACTTTTGAAAAGTGGCTTTAACAAGACTAGCACTCCCCTAACACCACTGTGGACTCCTGTGAGAGGATTTTTTTAAAATTTGCTCATTTTATGAAAGGAAGTATCCAACTGAAATGACTTGTAACTGCAGCCTTGCACTGCCCTGCCACTTGTGTTCACAGGACAGCTGAGTAACCCCACAAACTGAACTTCACAACACAGGCTAGCACATATTTCTTTCTGGCTGCACGTCTCTCAGCACTAACTCTCCTAAAGTAGCAATCATGAGGAGCCACAACTTGAATATAAATAGTACTGTCAATATGTGTGCTCAGAAGAGAACAAACAGACACGGTTAAACACACAGGGTGGAATATGTTGGCTCTATTGGTGAGTTTTGCCTTCTGTTCAAAGTCCTTGAAAAGGTCAAGATCTGGTAAACATGCAACTGTTTATTCATACTATGCTCTGCCATGTAGAGCCGGCACAGTCAATTAACAACCGTTCAAAATAAAAGTTTAAATCACGTGATAGATCAGTGACCTGCCCAAGGTGTGCACCCTGCCTCACGTTCTATGGCGGCTGCAGTGGCTTTAGCCCAAACAGCAAACTGGAATTACATAAGTGGAAGAAAAATGGATGGATGATTTATTAAATATCTTCTGCTTCCAGCTTGCCAGCTGTGAAGCATTGACTCCAACAAAACAAGCAAAGTAAAAAGATAATTTTGGGCTTCAGGCAGATGAACTATTTCATAAGACAAGAAATAATATTAGAAAAACTGATAATGAACATTTTTGTTGCTAAATTTTGTAAACTATTTTTATTATATTTTATTGAATGAGATATTTTCCTTAATTATATACAGCTTTTAATTAAAAATAATTATTTGATTTTTCTTAATTTAGATTGTAAATTATTAAGCTTCATACCCTAATATATTTACATTTTTTGATAATGCTGTATTGAATTTAGATTTTTACTTATTTACCTTCTCTATTTTACTTTACATTTACAAAAAATATATCATATATATATATATATCGCCATTCAGCTAAAAAATATTGTGACATTAATTTTGATCCATATCGCCCAGCCCTTGGCTGTCCTTCATTTCTGGCTGCTCTAACACAGGAATTTCCCAAATTTTGGGACAAATAATGTATACTTTATCTTATCATATGTTGTGTTATCTTAAGCCTAAATCCAATAAAACCTTTTAGACTGTAGAATGAACTTCACTGGTTTCCCAGAAGTCTTTTACTTCCAGCAAGGTTTGTTACAGCTAAAATATTTCCTGATAGATACTCTTATTAGACACTCTTCTACAATCTAATTAGTACAACAGTCCTTCAATCAGTTCAGCAATACAGTACTATCGGAATATGTCGCCTATGAAAATAATATCCCAATAGAGCGATACATCATGATCAGTGTAGCTGAAAAAGAAAAAATAAATTTAAATAGGTACAAAAAGCATGAATTACAAATTTATTATACACTGGGATGCCTGGAGTGTTTATTACCACTAAATTAGTTCTCTGATTTGCTTACCAACTCACTGCAAGTTAGTTAATCAACTTAGTTAGTTCAGATCCTTCCTAATTCTCATCACTTGACTCTGATAAGTCAAATTAAATTAAAGGACCTGTGCGTTTTTAATTGAAATACTAACATTTGGTGCCAGGTATCACATCCTTATCTGTAGTATTGATATTCTGTTTCTGGCCCCTTGTTTTAATTATTATGTTGGAGGTTTTATAACATATGGGATGCCTTGACATCAGTATTATGTTAATAATACACTAGAATAAGATGTTAAATAAACCAGAGTAACTAATAATTGTTCTGTTTATGCGTCCATGAGACTCATTCTCCATCTCATCACACATACTTGGAGTATTCCTCATATGCCACAAAGATGTCATACAAAAATTTCCTATAGATAAACATAAATCATCATTCTGACCTCCTATGACCGCCTTATCCTCACACCTCTAATTCAAACCAGACTGTGAAGCACCTTCAGGCTCAGGGCAGTGCATGAAGCCCCTTATTAGCAGCTGTCAGGCACCATGTGATAATGATTTGGTTATGAGCGCCTGACAGAAACCAAAGCCTGCTATTTCATCTGATAACCGGCTCGCTCGCAGTGTATGATTATCAAACTGTCCCGCTGACTTTCACAGCGCATCAAATTGATCTGTAGCTGCTAGCATATTAGCTAGCCAAGCTTTAGGGATTAAATAAGCTGCTACTTACGCTCCCCTACAAGAAGTATCCTCACGTCCTTCCTCATGTTGGCGCTTGCTTTCCAGTACAAAAAGGCCTGCCTTTATTGTTTCATGCAGACCTCTGGATGCCGTCCTCCTCCTCTGGTGGTTAACTAACGTCGGGCCCTGCCGCTGTCAAACACTCCGCGCCTTTGTAGGACAAAACGGACGGACAGTTTTCAGCTCCTCCTCGCACTTTTCCACCCGCTTTTGCTGAACCTATTAGTTATCTGTTTGACAGAAAGGCAATTTTAAATGTCCTTTGTGTCACATATCTCTGTAACTGCACGTTAATCAGTCTGGTGAAGGCGCTGGCGGAGCCTTTCGCAGTGAATGTTTCACGGGCATGCCCGACCTACAGGACCGGGAATCTATGGCAAGCCACGCAGGACAAAACTCGCACACCAGAAATTAAAAAAAAAACCAAAAACACGCAATACTGCTCCCTGGCCTCAAAAAGTGGAAGTGCATTGATTTGGCATCTCCCCCAAAATAATCGTAGTACAGCAACTGCAACACTAAACGATATATTTGGTTTTTAAGACAAACCTGCATATTAATAACCATGACTGAATTACATTATCTGTATTCATTAGCATTTGTGCAGAGTCTTGAGTTATAAATAACTCAGCCAATCCTTTTTCCTAAAACATCATGCAAACAAACCTAGATAACATGTTTTAATGTTAGGGCTCCTTATAACAGTGCCTTTACCAGGTTAAATATGGATTAATGGATTCAGTTTGATTTCTTATTTTCTGTGTGTTTGTTTTCTCTTATAGTGTGGTGTGTATATGACTGGACCAAATCAAATAATTTTTTATAAACAATATCCCTTTTTAGTCTAAAAGGTTTCAGAGTTGAAGGTGTTAAGATTTTCATTCGGAGTGACTGGGATGGACAAGATTAGAAATAAGTTTGGACATGTGCAGAGGAGGGATACTGGATTTATTGGACAAGGGATGTTGAATATGAAGCTGCCAGGCAGGAGGAAAAGAGGAAGACCTCTGCAAAGGTTCATGGATGCAGTGAAGGAGCACATGCAGAGGGTTGGTGTGACAGAAGAGGATGCTAGGGATAGGGTGAGATTGAGACGGATAGACTGCTGTGGCGACCCCTACAGGGTGAAAATAAATGAGGAACAAATCATTCAGCAATTACCTTAAACAGTTTCCAGGTCAAAATGAGGAACACTCAAAAAATGAGCAAACACCTTACATCCAGCATGGCACCAGTTTAAAAAGCCATGATATTGTAATATCATCATCCATCCATCCTGCAATTTGTCTGTGCATGGAAAAAAATGCAAAACAGACAGAAGTCTGGTTTATACTCAACATATAATCAATAAATCAAACCAAACACTAATTTAAAAAAATGTCATTTATTTTCTGGCCATAGTGTCATGGAACATTTTCACTGCCAAATATAAATGTATCCACTCATTAAATATCCAAAGTAAATGTATTAATAATGAAAATTTAGAAACACATTCACAAACAGCATGGCAACAACCAGCGGTGGTAACCTGTGATATATACTTGCTGATCAGATGTTAATGGTTAGAATGTATTTTATATAATGTTAAACACACGTAAGGCCTGATGTTGAGCATTAGAAACAGTGTCAGTTGAAATGAGTGTATTTAATGCACTGCACAGCACTAATATGTCAGTACTGACAGTCAGTGCAGCTGTTAGCAGGTCCCCGTTCAGCCGTTGTGCTGCTGTGCTTCAGTAACTTGCAGTTTTCTCACCATCGTTCATCATTTACGCTTCATGACGGCTTCGGCTGCAATGAGAAAGAGCATTATGAATGCACTGACAGATTCGTAAGCGCTGAAACAAGCTACATTTAGAAGATGAACGTGCCAAATAACAGCTTGTTAAATAGACCCCAAAAATAAAAAACTGATCACACAAGATACAGTTTTCCCTCCTCAGGCAGGCTGTCTGAGAGAGGAGTGTTGTCTGATTTGGATCATTCATATGAATGGGTGAGCAATCATAAAGAGGATTTTGGTGCAGGACCTCCTTTGTGAATGATTTCACCTAGCCATGAAACACACATTTTTCCCCAGCAACCACTAGTTGCCAAGCGGTTGCCGATCGGTCTGTGTGACCTGTGTGACTGAGGCCTTAAATAAACTTGGGACCGGAGAGGTTGGCAGCGTTTCTGGCACCAACATATTTAAAGCACGCTAGAGGCTTACTGGTATAATCCTGGGGTGACATCGGCCTGGACAAAACCTTTTTGAGCGCTTCCAGCCACTCCCTCTGCTCCCTCTCCTGCTCGCACATGAAGACAAACTGTCGCTCGGGCGTTTCCACTGTTAATCCGCACTTCCACTTGTTTCCCCGGGCATTCGTCGGGACACACTCCTTAACGGAGTAACCTTTGCTCTCCGTGCCAATAAAAATGGCCCCTAACTCCTCTGCATCCTGCAACAAGAAAAGCACATGACTCAAACCTCACATGCTTCAGAAATGCTCAGTATGAGGTTAGACTGAGACTGAAAAAAAAGAGGTTCTGTCCTCACCAGCTGGCCTTTGAAGTAGAGCAACTTCCTGTTTTGAGAGTCCAAAATAAACCACCTCTTTTTGAATGACTCGGTTTGCTGTGTAAAATCAAAGACAAGTGTTTACTGTAAAAAAACAACAACATATTAATCTGAACATTTCATTTCCCCAAATCCTCCTATCACAGAAAACATCTGTTACAAAAAAAGATTCATGCATGCACATGTGTGAGTCTGTGTCTAAAAGAGGAACAGAAACACTTAGATGTACTGATCATACATGATTTTGTCCCAAACAACTTTAATGAACTTCACTTCACATAGGAGTCAATCAAAGTAGCAGAGAAATGAGGACAAAAATAAATTAACTAATACAAGCATGCAAACGAAGCTCATGTGACTTCGGTGACTCACCATTGGCCCTGTCTTTTCCATGTAACCCTCTTTGAGGTAGTTTCTTGTTATCATTGGTACTAGCTGATGAAGACACAGAAAAGCAAACCTATTAAATGCTAAAACATACAAGCTAAAAAAACTACTGACAGACATCCAGTTACAACTCCTGATGATAAAGGTAGTTTAAGGTGAAAGGCCGGACAGATTTTCAACTCATCTGAAGCAGTCTGACACTTACTTCATCATCACTTCCTGTCGGGTAGGCCGTTTTCAGATATGCATAACGAGCAGCTCGAATCGCAATGTACCATGTGACTATTTCCTGAAATAATACAAACAAACAAACAAAAAAGAAACCTTGAGCTTCTATACATGAAGACCTGCCAGGTACTAATATTTATACTATAGACCAGTGGTTCCCAAACTCAGGAGTGCTGTTGCCCACTTAAAAACCAGAAAATCCTATGGCGGCCGCTCCCCTTCGGTAATCCTATAGCGCGGGCCTGTGAAATTTTCCTGGCTAGAGACCTGTCTTCACTTTCATCAAAATGCAAGAGAAAGTGATGTATTTCCTTGAAAAAAACCCATAAACAACACAGGCTGTTGGCTATAAATTGCTAACTGCTAATGCCAATTTGTGACCGACTTTCCACTTGACACAAACTTCAATACAAGAGCAGTAAATTTAGGTCAGAGTAATGAGCAATATTACAAACTAACAACCTCCTATTACTAGTCTTAATTCACTTTTTATATGATTAAATACATTTATATAAATATGTATCTATGTAAACTTGAGAGTAATTTTAGACTGACTTTCTGTTGTTACTGCGGCTCTCCTGCAATACCTTCGCGGCCCACCAGAGGGCCGCGGCCAACACTTTGGGAACCACTCACTGCTATAGACAATCACGTGGTCTCACCTGAGAACTCTCATGATAAACGTAGAGGTTCCTGGTGTGATCGCCGTCTTGGTAGGTGATCTGCAGTCCATGAGGATGACCAATCTTTTCTGGCTGAAAGGTGGCGTTCAGGTCCTTGATGGATATTACAGCTTTGGGGCCTTTGGACTCCTGTCACAAATACATGTGCACAATGTAGTGGTTAACACATTTGCCTAACAAGCTTCTCAGTTTTCCTCTGGTGCCATCATTGATCCGTAGTCTGCTGCTTCACTGAATTCCCTTAAGTTCCTTTTTCTAGCTGATGGGACTTACAGTGATTTTATACTTCTGTGTTAAATCTACACCACAACTACAAACCCTTCTGAACATAATTTAGTTGCTATGGTCCCAGGAACACCTTTATGGGGCCTTATTTGCACAGGTTATTATCTTCTGCTACTACTAATAGTACTAGACATAAGACTGCCATTATCATATTGTGCACCAGTTGTTACCTTGATTATTTGCTATATAACCTTGCATGTCTAACATTTTCAAATGTAAACATCCACCGTATTTTGGCGCAAGCACAATTAAATAAATCATAAGATAAAATTCCTGCTGCTCTCACATGTAGATATCATTTATTTCAACTGCATGAAGGACTATATAAGCTCAGTCTGCACAGCCAATGATTCTTGGGCCTTCGGTGCACGAGTACCTAAAACGTCCTTGTTTGACCTTTAGTCGTAGAAGTAAAAGCAGATTAGCAGAGTTCCCTCCAGTAAATGGAGGCTGCATGAATCTAAAGTTGCTGGAGGTGTATGGGAAGCTATAAGTGATGGACTGATTCTAAGGTGGCTTTTCTTCTTACAACAGATCTTTGAAGAAACATTTGAAGTTCTGTGTGGAAACGATAAACAGCTTAGGTGCAAAAAAAAATAAACACACTAAACTAGGATTACTAATCCGATACTAATAAACATAAGAGATAATTATGCTATAATAACTTCACATCTTATAGTAGCAAAAACATCACTGTTGATCATTTATGTTGTAACCGGCAGTTTAACTGTTAAAGCTGCAGGGAACTCACGTCTTCTTTGTTGTAGTAGCTCAGAGTAAATTCCCTCTCCGACAGTACGAACTTCCTCTTCAGAAACTGCGCGCTCTCTTTGCCTTTCTTCCACAGCATTCCTTCATAGAAACCTGGTACGAATCCAAGAAAGTAACAAGTGCTTAAAATAAAAAAATAAAAAAAACAGATACAGGTTTCGCTTTAAATCAAAGTCTTGTTGCTCAGACAGATATGTTGAAACCAGTGGTCAGATTTCACTTCCTGGCTTCATTATGCAAAGAACAGGTTTTTTGTGCAGAGTTCTGCACGCAAATCAGAGAACAGGTTTTTCTTGCACAGTTTACCCCCAACACTGACAAAATGTGATGTCCCACAGATAGCAAGCAGGGAAAAGAAAAAATTAATCTTTAAAAAGTCACCTGTGGTGTATGGCAGCGGTGGATACTTGGTATCTCCCATGAACTCCTTCCTCTCATACTTAGCACGGATCCACTGCTCCCTGAGGACACTGTGGTTCAAAGGCAAATATAAAAGTATTCACAATTCAACAGCAACATATCATAAAAACATGAATTATTAAACCTTTATTTAGAAGCGGAAATTCATTGATATTTCACTTCTACAGTCAGAAGTTCTCACTTCTCTTTACATTTTGTGGCTGCCTCGTCAGCAGTCTGGCATTGCTCATAAATGATGCCACATACGTATATATATATATATATATATATATATATAAAAATAAAACAGTACCACCATCCTGGAAACCTACTTGCAGTCTTGCTGCTGGGGTCGATAGTAGTACGGTGGCACAGCTTTCTCGTAGTGAACCTGGGCGCTGGCGTTGCCATTGGATTTCATGAACTTCCCCCCACCAAAAGAAAACACACACGTTAGATTACACATGGACACAGACACGGACTAACACAGCAATAACCGAGGTGGTTGAATGACAAAGTAGTGATTACCTCCACTAGTTTATCCTCCCAGAAGTCCAGCCTGATAGATTTGACATGGCTGGACAGGCCGCGGTGGACCCCAGAGCAGTTCACACACACAAAAATTCCCAGTTTATAGGAGGCCCAGTCTGGCTCTAGGAGAGGGGAGAAGAAGAGATCTGACTCAGTTAAACACTTGTTCCTCCCACTCTATCACTTGGTTTCTCAAACATTTATTCTGGATAAATTACAAAATCAATCAATCAATGAATAAATATTTCCACTGAAAAGTTTTTTTAGCTTCATAAATAACATTAACAAATCTGAATATCTTGAGCATTTAGATGTAGTAACTGCACATGGTTCAGCACATAACTTCAGCTTGATAACCAATAAACTGACATACACACAGTCCAGAAATAGCTCACCAGGCGCGCCGCAGTCAGCGCACCGACTGTTGTGTGGCTGCTTCACCAGTTCCAGTAAGATCTTTTTGTTCCGCTCACGGTTTGCCATTTCTCTGGACGGTCAGGGTCTCCTCTCGTACGCTGATAGATCCCGCGGATGAAATTGAGCATGGCGGTCACATGTTTTGACAAATATCAAAACGCGACTATGGAAAAATGTCCATGATGAAAACTGGAACTTGCGACAGTAGATTTTTGGATGTCTCAACACAAAGCGGACGCGGACCTCCCTCCTCCCACCGGAGCGCGTCCAGCTGCGCTGCTTACAATGAGATGCGGTTTTGTTTTGTTTTTTAAATTAACAATGCACCTTTGTGCACAGTGCGCTTCAGCTCCTCTGTGATGGAGGGAAAGGGCAAACTCACTATAAACCGGTCTACCCACCGTGCAGTTAACAGCACATCAGGGTCTAACGCGCCAAATATTTACGCGTCAGTTACGCGGAAGTGATGTGTGTAAATGTGTTGAATTATTATGTTATGACACCATTCATTTGGTTGGCTGTGATAAACTTTTATTGGTGCGCAACAAAAACCCCGCTGTAAAAAAATGTGTACATAATTAAAACATGAAAGGAAAAAAAAACAATCACTGTGTTGATGTGACAGAAACCTTTGGAGTTGACCAAAAAGCTGCCTGTGTTTATTTAACTGTGAACCAAAATTAAAAAACAAAATCAGCAACAATTTACACAAATATGGAAGCAAATTCTATTTTACACGTTAATCTCTTAGAAGTAATGCAAACGTACAGAACCCCTGAAGTCTCATGAGGTAATATTTTTTATTTCTGTGCTTGCAAAATAGTATCTTGTGCAGAAAAATATGCTGGCTCTGGACACCCAAAGCTGCCAGTCATGCATATAAATCCATAGAAAATAACTTACAAACTATAATCTGCGCGCACATAAAATATGCCACCTTAGGGGTCTTCAGGGGCTCAGCACGGGGGAAAAAGCAATTTCTATTTCATAAAAATCACTTTGGAAATTAAAAAGCGCTGATAAGCAACCCTATAAAGCACTACTGTACAAAAAAATACACTCAAGCACAGTTTAATATTACAAAAATGAGATAAAACTGTAAAATGGAACAGTTTTTAGAGCACCAAAAGATGTCTCACATGAGGTTATTTAGTTGTCTGTCCTTCAGCTTTGATTAAGTCTTTATTATTCAGTCACCTCTATGCTGGAAATAATGTGGAAACAATCCTTTGTGCTCACACACCTCTGACGGACTGATCAGTCACCATCTCAGAGATGAACACAGACTTCTTTATTTAGATCTTCAAACCAGTCCATCTGAGAGCCAAAGAGTTTTTAAGGCCTGTGTGTGAGACTGTGGAGTCCAGTCGGGTCGTCTGTCGTTTTAAGGGAAATCTTCAGCGAGGAGTTGTAGAGTGCTTTTTTCGAGACCCAAGTGGATCGCATTGAGGTAGTGCAGAAACCTGGGGGAAGGGTAAAATAATCAGCTCATTGTTTTACATGGAAGAGTTGCATGCATGCAGCACATCTTGCAACACATTTATTTTTAGCCTTGTGTGTGCCAAAACAACAACAACAAAAACCTCACCACCATCATCCTCACCACGTCCTGCCCACGGTTTAAACTTAAACTCGTTGCTGCTGATTGGCTGAAGAAGCAACAATTCTTTCCTCACCTTCGCTTAACTTTGCCTTGCTCCTTAAGCTGCTCGGATCTGCAGATACAGCGCATGATTGGTAAATAGTCCAGAGCAGCTGGTGGACTGTTGGCAAGAGTACCAAACACTCCTTTCAGCATCAGACTCTCCATCACCTCTCTTCTCTCTTCCACCAACCTGAAAACAACCAACATTAATGTCAGTTAAAACCAACAGGTTCCAAATTTACTCTTTAGTTTACTCATCATCCTTTCTAAATTTACAAAATCAGAAAACCTCACAACGTCTAAACTCACTGTAGTTGACAGGGGCCGTCCTGTGTGAAGCTGAAACCTTTCCGATGAGCAGCCACAGGGAGGCTGAGCTCTGCTACAGCCTCTTCGCGCAGCTCCCCTTCTAGCTGTCCTGCTTTGTGCCAGGCCTCTGCTGCTGAAACCCGACACTTGTGGAAGCTCAAAGCCTCCACCGCCGCCTGGATCTCCAAGCCAGCTCCCGTCCTCGAGCTCCCTCTGTCAGTCTCCACACCTGACTCATCTGTCATCCCGTCTTTTATGACCACACTAACAGGTGACATTCCTCGGTGACCGTCAGCCCTGTCGAGCGTGTCCACGTAGGACATGCCGTCTAAGAAATCTGCTAGTGATTCTAGACACTGTGAGACTGGGACACTTTTTATGCGCTCCTCAGGAGTCAGCGGCTTCCTTTTAACCCTTTTTGAATCTAAACCATCTTTGACATCCTCTTTTGCCTGAGGAACACCCTGAGGCTTGCAGAGAGAAAGAAATCTATCTTCTGAGTCTGACTCAGAGTCAAGTCCAGCCTGGTCAGGTCGATGGTGTCTCCTCTTGTTCTCCCTCATTCTGTTGGACACTTTGACCGGACTGCCACCGTCTGAACAATCATCTGACTCTGCCGACACCCTGGAATCTGATGGCAGCACGGACGATGGTTGCTCTTTTGGAGTGGCAGAAGGTTGGTCTTGTGATATGGTAATGCACTGCTCTGAGCTGCGGGTGGAGGTAGTCAGAAGTGTGAGTGGTAGAGGTAAAAGGGTCTCCATGTTCGAGTAGAGCAGGTCGACTCCTTGTCGTTTGCTGTCCATCAGCAGCTCCCAGCAAACCGGCTCCTCCACCAGACTCCGGCTCTGCTGAAACAACACATACTCAGTTATACTGTAAACGTTTGACTCAAACACAGCTCAAAGTGTTATGGGAGTAATAAGAGGTCTCAGGACCACAACAGTCTTTTGAACTTTTAAGTCAACGACCTGTGTCTGCTCCTTCCTTCCATTAAAACCAGTCATTATCCAAAGGATGGAGCCACATTAGGGCCTTTCTAACATCCTACAAAACTGTTTTTCAAAATAAAATGTTCAGGTGACACACACCTTAAAATACAGCGCATTTCATCCATGATTTCACTAAGCCTGTGCCATATCATATCATCCACGATAACATAGTATAAATTTTTATGTGATATAAAATGGTCATATTGTGACATCATTGCTACTGCAACGCGTTTGGGGACCCTAGTACGTGCAAGAACGAGACGAACCCGGGCATGTGCGAGAGCAAGAGCTGCACGTCACCCTCCGATGATTTAGTACCGGAAAAGGGAGCTACTTCAACAATCTCCAACAAAGCACGGTACTTTGAGAAATATCCAAGAAAACTGTATCTGCTGAAGGTGGAAGCAACAAATCTTGTTTCACCACCTGAGACAAAAACAGCGCTGACTACAACCAGGCTCCGAACGAGGAGATACGAGCAGCTGGTGATGCGCGACCCAAATGTAAACAAATGACTCCATTGAGCATCGATTGCTGCTCTCACTCTCCATATGACAGGAAGAGCAAACAGTGGATGGAAACTACTGATGTGGTTATGTGGTGGAAAAGAAGGGCTTTAAGCAGCTGATTAAAAAGTTCTAATTTCTGTTTCGCTGCAGTCAAATTACCCGTATGATATTTTAATAAAGACTTGACTAGACCAGACTGCATAGATTGTAGAGCATAATATACATCTAACCAAAAGCTAAAAAAATCTACAGTTAATAATACCTTTGTCAGCGTTACTGAAAACCTGCCAGAAAGTTCTCAAATTGGGGAAAAAAAGGCTGAAATTACTCTTTAGTTACAAACTGTGCTTTTATTTACTGCTGTATTTCTAAACATCTGTCACACTAGTCACAATCTAACTGCCAAATTATCTGTAATGCCTCTCACGTATTTGCATTCAGTGAGTTTTTAAACATTACAGCTTCTGAACACAATGCTATGTGGCAGTTTATCGTGTGCAGATGTGTTTCATTAATGTGCGTTAATTATACTGAGCAAGTTTCAAATCACAGTAAGTATTGTGTATTAAAATTAACTCGAACCAATGAGCCACTGGAAGGTATGACAAGTGAACTTTAAAATGAGTGGCCCTCAAGTGAGAAACTGCTGCTGGTAACGCAAAACCTTAAACAGAAAGATTCACTGAGCTGAAGTGCCGGATTTTACAGCCCCTGAAGGAGGTGACTGCTTGTCATGTGCTCTGCGTGGTAAATAAACCGTTTACCTTGAGCAGCTCCCAAATGTCTCTCTCTGGTTCGTTGTTCAGCAGGCCCAGCTTGCTCTCAGTGCAACCAGTGTCGCAGGGAGGCAGGGTGGATGAGACAGTCTCAGATTTGTCTGCTGCCTCTTCAGGTTCTGACTTTAGTTCAGCTTCTAAGCAAATGAGGGGGGAAATATTTGTTTTAGAATTATTCACATCTACACAACAGGAAAATACAAAAATATAAGCAGTAATTTATTTTGCAAAACAAAGGTGTTTAAAGCTCAAACTTTCCCTCATCATCTTACCATTTCTGCCCGTCAATGGCCTTGCCACGTGGCGGCCGCCTGCACTGCGAGTCCAGAACTGAAGCTGCAGTAGACTCTGCCTGATGTCGCAGCCATTGAGTTTGAGCAGAGACGTGACGTCTGCGGGGTCTGTCCTCATGTCCTCAGCCAGACACAGCAGCTGCAGGTAGCTGCTCACAATAGACTGTATCAGAGAAGAGACGAGGAGAGCGGAAAAACCGATTAATGCCAGACTGAACGGTTCAGTCAGAGGTGATGCAATCAGGCTGAATAATCCTCCACTCACCACAGACGGCGCCTTGAAATGGATCTCTTCAAAGCTTCCATCAAACATGCTGCTGAAAGCAGGATCTACAAAACAAACACGACACACTCAAAATACAGGAAACAGTGGATAAATACGGCATCAACACGGGCCAAACTAAAAGAAAGTCGCTTTAATTTTTCTACTCGTACTAACCGCTGGTCGTGAGGATGACTGGCCTCTTAGTCGTCGTCATGAATGTCTTGATGGCAGCTAGAAATCCTGAGTCATCATCAAAAATAACATCCACTTCTTCAAACAGGATGAGTGATGTTGCCGTCTTTTTGCTCTGTTCTTCGCTGCTCTTCTCTTTGGGGGTGGCCGATGGTGGCGATTTCACTGACAGGTCTTTATGCGCGCCGGCACCCTCCTTTGTTTTTACGACTTTCTTAGAAGCAGCTGGAAGAAGAAATCAAAGAAATGAAAGACACTTAGTATTAAAGTCCCAGTAAAAACTTTTCATTGAGGTTATATTATCAAAGACGAGATTAAAATGTACTTGTTTGCTCACTTTTTGTAGTGTTTTGTGGCTCCTTGGTGGTGGATACTCCTGTTTTAAAGAATTTAGCTAAAGAGACTGGAGTCAGGCCTCCTTTTCTGGCACCTCTGGGCGACTGGGGTTTCCTGGGGGAGGAAACCACCCTGCGAGGAGAGTTCACCTTTCCTGAAAGATGTGGAAGACAATCAGTATGTCATCTTATAATATTATCATGCAGATTTGCACAGTGCCCTGCACATACTTGGAGAAGACCCAGGACGGACAGAGCCAACGCTGTTGCTCATGCCATAGCTGTTGAAGTAGGTGGGTTTGTGGGCATTGACCCCCTGACTATCCACCTGATGTGACTGAGTGGCTTCTTTCAGCTGGGACAGAATAAGACGGCCACTTCGCTGAGATGAAGCGTTCACCTCAAACACCTAAAGAGAGAATTTGGAAAATGAAGCTATCTAGATATCTGCCAAACGAATGCACTGTTTCAAAGAGGACGTGACATATTTGTACCTTGAAGCCCAGCTCCTGCGCACAAGCATACACTGCAGCAGTCTTTCCTACTCCAGTGGGTCCTGTGATCAGCATTGTATTACACAACATGTCCTCTCCATCCTGGGAGTCGTTCTCTCCGCAGTCCCAGTCTGAGTCTGGCCATAAAAAAACAACAACATCCAGCTCCAAATACACATATAGTTTACAGAAGTAGTTCAGAACAACAAAAAAAGCGTTTTAATTTCTCACCACAGCTTCCATCCTCTCGTTTCTTGTCTTTCTGCTTTTTTCTTTCTTCTCGGTCTGCACGCAATTTCCATTCCTTTAGCCAGCTAGCCACAAAATAATAGATGTAGTCAGTATTTGATCCCCACACAGTGCCAGTTTGTTAAAAAAAAAATAAAAAAAATAACGGGCACAGGATTGTGCAAATTACTCTGCTTTAGCTGCATTTCCTCACCTGTGCAGCCTTCTCACTGAGGAGGTGTTGCCGATGATGTCACTGGAGTGCTGCGGTAAATATTTATCTGTCCACAACACGTCCTCCTTCACCACATCTATAGAAGAAAAAAAAAAAACAATACATGAGACTGAGTTTCAGATGGCGACCTGAGGTTTTACACTTGCAATTACTATTTTTTGGCCAATTGGTGGCAGCAGAAAACACAAACATACCGACTTCATCCCAACGACTGATTATGCTAAGAGCTGCAGACTCTTAAAGCAGCTTTAATCACAGGGCTACACAAGATCTGTTTCTATCCTTAAACATGCTTTCCTTTAAGATAACAGCAGTGACACACACACACACACACACACACAAAGCTACAACACCTTTTTCCCCAGTGTCCTCTCTGGAAAGCAAGTCATCTATTATGCACACACTGTCATCTTCTTGGATTGGAGCAGGTTGGAGCGAAGGCTTGGTTTTCTCTGTCTCCTCCTCCTCCTCCTCTTTCCGCCTCCATCTCTGAGATCGTCTTGTACGGCCTCCACGCTTTGTTGCCTCTGGCTCCGTTGTGGAGATGTTCTCTTCTGAATGGTTGGATCGCCGCTTCTTAGCCACCTTCGCTGTATTTGCCCCTTCTTCATTCATCCTTTTCCTCTTCCCTCCTGCTGGTTCAGTTGGCTTTGGGATGTTTGCGACTCTGGTCGCAGCTTCTTGTTCTAAGAAAGAAAAATCAGTGTTTTTTTTAAAAGTGCTTTTCTATTTGTAGATGCTGATAACCAAATATAGGGTGAACACTGAATACGGTCAAAAGACTGAGGAACCACTCAAACATACAGCTACTGTAGGCTGATGTTTGCAGTCCAACACATGTATTCTTCCTTATTAGACACTGACCTAAGTGTGTAAACTGCTTCTGATGGTCAGCGCGTTTCTTCAGGAAGCGAGCGATGAACATCTGTGCAGGGAACTCAGGGTTGGAGGTGCTGAACTCCTCCACTAGAAGCTGACGAACACTTTCGGAGATCTCCGGTCTCCAGCCTGAACCCTGAAAAGAAAAGTCACTATTCAAATCCAATCTTTTATTTATCCCAGTGTGCATCCACTACTACACAGAAAAAAGCCATAAAATAAAAATAAATAAAAGGGATTTAAGCTTCTATTTTTATATGAACTTGTCCTTTTTAAATATAACGGTCTTATTATAAATATGTTTTGAGATAGGAGGAATTAAAGCTCGACATTAAGTGACAGGTGTTGAGTATCAGGTTGTTACAACAGCTTACCCTTTTATAAAAGCTCCTACAGGCTGGTGACGTCTTCACACAAAGTGAGCCACTGACTGATGGAAGACTGCTGCATGTTTGGCTCCAAAGCTCTTTTAGCTGACACAGTAATGAAGATTTGGGCCACGGCAGACTCCAGAGAGAGCAATCTGTCGGTACACACAGAAAATAAGCTTTACCTTAAACCTCTAGCATGGTTTCTGACTTGTCAAGTAAGATGAAAGGGTGTATTTATGTGAACAGCTTACCATTTGGTGGTTGCATTGTGTGTGTCACTGGCTGAAAGGAGGAACAGGAGGCAGAGTACGCCTCCTTCGTGGCAGCAGTCTTGGCTATCTGTTTTTTAAAGGATTCAGGCAAACCGCTCTTCAGGAACTCTCTGCGTGCCCTGAACTGCTCGTCATCCTGCGAGTTCTCAGAGCCATCTCGGCTGCTGTCGTCAAAGATGGAAATTACAGCCGACACCTTCCGAGCAGGCTTCTCTGGGCCCTGTGAGCCCACTTTGGAGCCTTAAACAAAGAAAATACAGACCCATTAGAAGAGATTACCAAAAAATATATACATATCATAGTTTTAGTTAAGAGTAAAGTATAAAAACTACCTGAAGTGGCTTTGGTCTCTTTGCCAGACAGGATGGCTTTGCCCAAAACATCATTCAAACTGCGCAGAGGCTTCTGGGTCTTCTTTGGATCTTTGAGAGGAGAGGCGGTCAGGTCCTCCACACAGATGACAGAATCCTGACGAGCAGAAAAAAAACAAAACAAAAAAAAACAACAAAAAGAGAGAACATTTTATGGTGTTCTATGTTGTGCTAATGAAGGACTCATGAGGGAGATGGTGAGGTAATATTTAGGTCTGGTTCAGATAACCGTTCAGATTTGTATCAATTTGTAAAACATAACAAGAGCCAAAAAGAGCATTTTTTTGCAGCTGTTCTGGAATTTATCAGTGAGAGCACAATAATCAGCACCTCAATACAAGGAAAAATAATCATAGTAACAATATAACGATTCACAAATAGACCTTTGAAAAATCAAAACAAAACATCTGACCACAACAAAGACCCAGGAAGGGTCAAGCTTGTTTCTATCGGCTGCACCACATAAAACACCAGGACAGAACCACAAGGTAATTAAGGTATAATGCACCACACACAACCATAAAGGCTCTACAGGAGAGGAACAAGACAGGAAGAGTCACAGCAGATCACATCTTACTTTTGTGGGCCCTTTTAAACACTCTTCAAATGCTGACTTAAAACTGCTTTCACAATAAAAACTGTGATTCCAATCTGAAACACAAGTGTTCCAGGTAACGTCATATAATGCTAACGTCATATGCCACATGATGCTTAAAGATAAACTGAGTAAACACCCACAAGAAGGCTGAGCCTTAATTGTGAAGTTCAGTGTGTATTAACACATGTGTGAAATATTCACGGGCAATTTTGAGACGATAATTTGAGACCAGAATCTGCCTTCAGGTTCAAGCTTACACAGCTGCATCCACAGTCACACAACACCTCACACTCATCTACCTCATCTTCACAGTAGATCCTCTTGATGGAAGTTCGAGATGAACGCCTTAAGGTGCTCTTCTCCTCCACAGTTTTTTTATTCTGCTGAATCACTTTGGCTTTTTGCACCAACTTCTTAGCTTGTTCTCTCTTCTTAGACTCACTTGATGTCTGAGTAAGAAGAATTAGAACAGGTTTTTCATCATCTTCACACAAAAGTTACAATGGTTTAATATATTTACAAAAAATGCCATGCTTACTTTAGTAGTCAAAGATATGTTTATGCCACTTCCACCTTCAGCCTTGGACTTGGAAACATTTTTACTGAATCGAGTAAATTTCATCCTTTAAATAAAACAAAAAACAAACCAAAACAACATAAATAAAGATGTTTAAACATGGATATGTTTTGCAGGCAGGATATTAAACAAAAATTCGTCACCTGATTGGACTTTCTTTTTCATCAGGCGGGCACATCATCTCTGCTTGGAAGACACCGTATTTGGACTTGCGTGTCTTTGGGGTGGACATCTTTACAGGGCTGTCCTCAGGCTGAGGTGAAGCAGTAGCATCAGCATCCTTTGACTCAGTTGGTTTCCTGGTTTTTCTGACGGGAGTTGTTGAGGTGGTTTCAAGCGCTTTCCGGACTACAGCCTCTCGTCTGGATCGTCTCACAGCTGGGATGGAGGGAGCTGTGGTGATAGGAGAATCTGGCCTTTTCTCTTCAACTTCAACGGTCGTGGCTGCGGGTTCTTCCTCAGCAGGAGACGTGCTCACAGCCTCCTTTTCCTCTTTAGCTTTCTTTCCTCCTTTTCTTGTTGTTTTTTTCTTAGTGGCTTTGTTTCCTTGACAGGGCTGAGAGGTTTGTTCAACAAAGGGCAGGTTTTCAGTGTCAGCTTCAGCAACTTTATCAGCAGTATCCAGATTTTTCTCTCCTGGTTGCTTCTGCTTCCCTTGGCTCTTGACAGGTTTGGATTTGGAGCCATCCACACCGGGCTGCTTGAATGCAGCCATGAACTGCTTCCTCTCAGCTTCACTGCACTTGGAAGCAGATTCGCTCTCAAGCACTGCCAGCTCCAGATCCTCCTCCTGAAGAACCACGTTGGATTTCCGTTTGGCAGTCAGAGAAGGAAGCTGGTGTCCAGCCTCTGTTTGAGGAGAAACTCCCTCTCCAGACCTACATGCTCCTTTTTTCCGGTTGAAGATGGAAGCTAACTTTCTCACTGCCTTGGTTGCTTCTTGTTTGGGTGAGACGTGTATTTCAGCCTGGATGGTGACAGTTCGGGGTGAAACCTGAGATGGCGGCTCCTCAGAAACCATCTTTTCTTCTGGTTTGGAGATTTCCAGCTCATCTGAGTTCATTTTCTCTGCCTCTTTTGTTATTTTACTGTCATTTTCTTTAACTTCCTCATCTTCTCTGTCCTCTTCAGTCTCATCCTGACTCTGACTCCGTACAAAATCCTCAAAGGAGATTCTCACCGTGCTGTTGTTTAACTGAGAAGACTCATCCAGACTGACCTCCGTGCTTTTGTCACCGATGGAGCGCTCCATTTCCGTTTCCTTCTCATCTGGCTCTGACTGTTGCTGCCTCTTCCTTGTATTTTGTGCTGCAGTTTTGACATGTTTTGCTTCATCCTTTGAAGGTACAATCGGAGATAACGCAATAGTGTTTAGCGCTGTTTTATGTTCAACACATTTGGAACCATCTGCCTGATGATCGGCTTTCTCAGTCTGCTCATCAGTGACAATATTAGTGACATTTCTCTCTGATGTGTCTGCAGGAATGCAGGCCTCAGCACTGAGCTGGGCCAGCAGAGCTGCTGTATCGCTGCCAAGGACTCCAGAACTTCTGATTGCACCTGCAGCAGGGTCTTTGCTTTCATGTGATTCTTGTACAATCACACAACTTTCTTCCTCTGTGGAATTAACAACTTCAGCCTCAACAAGTTTCCTTGCAGCTTTGCTGGTTTTTCGACCCCGTTTCTGAGACAGCTGTTTCACTGGCTCTGGGCTGGCATGTTTTTCTGCAGAGTGAGGCCTCGCTTCTTGTTTAGCTTGCTCTGGTGAGCTTGTTTTTTCTTTACAGGATGGAGCCCTCTTGCTAAAGTAGTCCATGATGTTGTTAGAACGTGGAGGAGAGAAGGGTTTATCCACAGGCTTAGGCACAGGAGGGAAATAGTTGGTGATTGTTTTGACAACAGGACTGCCACCATCTTTGCGAGGTTTCTTGCAAGGCTGGGAAAAGAGTGACAAGTTTAATCAAACCTGAGAATGACAGGGAATTAAGAAAAGCTAGTTAAAAAGTCAAAGCTAGTGTATTTGATGCATAGCTCAAATCAGTGTCATAACATACCTGGCTGTCAAAGTCCTCAATGACAGCAGCCATAGCTACAACACCAGCCATCATCTGACAAGACCTAAAGGAAAAGAAAACACTGTTACACACACAGGTCTGCAGAAGAATGGATCAGAGATTCAAGTGCAAATTGATTTTGGCCAAGGAGCTTTCTACTCCTTATCTGCCACTTTATCGCTATCACAGAAGCATGACAGAGCCTTGAGAATAACTACACAGCTGCACGGGACTGCTTGGTTCACTCTTCTTTCTTTTTGTTAAATACAGATATATAACAACTGATGTATAACAACTGACTGACAAATATCTAAATATATAAACATTTGGTATGTAAACATAAATATAAAGCTGGAAAAAAAGGTTTGGGAAAAAGGAGGGGGGGGGGGCAAAAATGTAAAAACAAACAAACAAACAAAACAAAAACAAAGATAAAAGAATAAAAGACTTTACACAGGAAGAAGGCAAAAAGAAAACTCTGCTGTATAAATAAGAAAAAACAAATACAATAAATAAATGGAAATAAAATAGAGAAATTGAAAAGTTAAAAAAAGGAACAATATTTTTGTCACGTTTTGCAAATTAATTGTTGCCTATATTTATTTTTATACTACACTTAGTACATCTAGCTGGATATTATTTTAAGTCATATTATAAGTCATGTTTTATTTTCCCATACAGTTACACATGAATGTTATATTTCTATGAAGTATATGCATGTTTTTAGTTAAAGTAACACATTTAACTTTCAGTTCTCTGGCTTTCTTTAACTAAACAAAAGTAGGAAAGCAGAAGTTGTGTTAATAAATGCTTAAAGAAAAGAGACATGTATCTGAAAGTTTTAAGTCAGCTGGGAAAGGAAAAAAAAGGGGGTAGTCGAGATTATATATATATATTTAATTACACTTGATGTAAGAGCAGGTATGTGCATGCTTACTTATAGTTTCCAAAAGGCAACTGCATGTTTTGACTGTTTCTTTGTTGTACCCATTGTAGGTCTTTGTGTTGTGATAAATACATACTGACTGTATATACTGAAAAATCTTAATTACTTTAAAAACAGTATATTGTTTTGAGTGTCACCGTCAGCGCTTTTAGTCACTGTCACGACAGACACGCAGGGAGCTCTGCTGAAGCACAGCTGCTATAAAAAGGCTAATGTACACAATGATCGCATAGGTGTCATTTAAAGTGACAAAACAGACAACAGGTAAGCTGTGAAATTATCTTTTTCCTGACCTGGCGCCCGGGAACTGCCAGTTTATGCTACACGAGAGAAACCACGTAAACAAAAGCAAACACTCACCGATGAAGCAGAACCGGAACTTGCTGTTACAGTTTGTCATTCACTTTTACGTCTGAACGAAAGAACAACTAAAGCAAAAAAACATTGCGTGAGTCTGTTTGGTGCCAGAAAAAATACGTTACTGTAAAACAAGAACAAGCTAGTAACTGCCTTCGCTTAGATGCTAGTCTCAAAGCTCCCCACAGACCCAAAAAGTGTTACAAACATTTCCCGGCGTGTCAGACGCAGATATACAAACACAAAGTCTAAAAAGGTTACACGGATATTTTCAGAACTGTTCCGAAAATAAAGCTAATATTTATATTTCTTCGCGGAATCCGGCTCTTTCAATAACGCGCCAGACTGGATGTGAATGAAGAGCGCGAAATGTACGCGACCTTTGGCATAGCGCGATTCCACCAATCACAGCGAAGAAAAACACCTCCGTCATCAGCTGTCGTAGTTCGCCCACAACAAAGATGGCGTGTGGCGTCGCGTTTAGTGGAGAAGAAATACTGACGTCTCCCTCTACAGGCCGACGGTGAGCATTTCAAGAACGGTGAAACGAAGGTGAAATGTAAACCTAGTTGTTGTAAAAGTTTTTGCAAAGTGCGATTTGAGACCACCTCCTCCCCACAATATGGCATTTTCTCTTATACCCGACTTCTTGATAACCAAATTGCATGTCAAATAAAACAATTAAAATAATTTTTTCTCTCATAAGTGTTAAAATATTTTTTTTACCATCAGCATGATTCAAAGATAAGTAGCAGTTACCAAAACCTATTTAACCTGGAGACAAAACAGTGAGATGCCATGACAAAGAAGAAGTGACATGATTAAGTCATGTGCTAACACCA
>JAVDPK010002940.1:187209-198393 GCA_034780415.1 Cichlasoma orientale | reverse complement strand
ATGGCTGCTCAACGCGCTTTTTCCAACTCTGGTAAGTTTTCTTCTGTTCATGAAACTTGAGTAAAGCAACCAAATATACACCTCTTTATATTTATTTGTTTAATTAACAAGAAAACACATTTTTAATAAGAGTACATTTTTACTGGTCGTGTATATTTTTGCATACAGGGAAATTGACTCTCATTGGAGTACCTCAGCATTCAGGAGAGTATTGGTATTCATTCATATTCCGTATATATGAAACAAAAGAAGAAACAAAGCAGATTTTAATTACAAACATACTTCTGTCAATGGTTTGGCTTTTTGAAGGGAAAAAAAACGAAGTAAATATACCCCCGTTATCTAATCATGTTGTGCTGACATTATTTTTACTTACTAAGCCATTCATGCCTTGCAGTTATGCACATGACTCTGTAGATTCTACATGAAGACACTTTTCCAGTTGTGCAGTATGCACGTGTGTAAACAATGTTCCATCTCTGTTACAGGGCACAGCCATCACTCTCCAGAGTTGAGGATTGTGTTGATAGGTGGCAGAGAATTATTAGGAAAGCCCAGTAATAAGAGTCTGAGTGGGAACATCATACTGGGTAAAAATGTTTTTGACACCAGCAGAAGAACAGCCCAGAGTGTGGCGGGGCAGCAGGAGGTACACGGCAGACAGGTCACTGTGGTGGACACTCCAGGCTCGTGGTGGCACTATCCACTAGAAAACACGCCAAAGCTGGATCAGATAGAAATCCAGAACAGTGTCCATCTGTGTCCCCCGGGGCCTCACGCCTTTCTTCTGGTCATTCATGAGAGTTTATATTTGCCTCAGATCTTTGTATCATATCTAAAGGAGCACCTGAAGCTTTTCCACAAAAATGTGTTTAATCACACCATTGTGCTCTTCACTGTTCGAGATCCATGGGATGAAGAAAAAGTAGAAATCAATATGAGTGAGTGGTCAGAAATGCAGTGGATTCTTGAACAATGTGGAAACAGAAAACATGTCCTCAGTATGAGGAACAGGCAGGATAGCACTCAAGTCAAAGAGCTTTTGGAGAAAATTGAGGCAATGGTCGCAGCAAATGGAGGCCGTCACTATCCCATTGATAGTGGTCATGGAAACACTCTGAGGGAAGAAATGAGGGCAGTAGCTGAAGGAGCATCAAAGAGGTTTGATGAGGTGCAGACACAAAGGAGGAAGCTCAGAGCACTAATTGAAGGTGAGTCACAAAGATCTGACATTTCCCACCCTGCAGGAAAAATCACAATAAAATTGAATTAAATCCATCTTGGCTCCTTTTTCAGTGCGATGGGACAAACTGGGTGATCAAAGACAATAAATGTCTCAGATTTTTGTTGAGCTAGAGACAATCGCCTTCTAGATGTAATGACTGACATCCAAATATGATTTTGGTGTTGCCACAGTATTATACCATTAAACTATCCCTGCAGAAACAGCACAAAGATCAAGATGAGCTCTTTTCCCATAAAACGATGTCTTTCACATCATTAACTGACCATAAAATGCCATCTGAATGCATTAATTTATATTTCTGATTATTTTTGGTTCCAATTCTGCAGGTGGCAAAACCCCACCTGCACATTTGCGACTAGTCATGGTTGGTGCTCAGTGGTCAGCCAAAAGCTCAGCTGGTAACACCATCCTGAGGAAAAAGGCTTTTGCTGTTCATCATAGAAGAACAACAATGTCCTGTGAAATCAGTCACGGCATTGTGGCAGAGAGGACGCTCACAGTGGTCGATTCTCCTGGCTGGTTCTACAACCACACCCTTCAGGACACCTCTGAGACAGATAAACATGAAATAGAGAACAGTGTGTATCTGTGCCCCCCAGGACCCCACGCAGTGCTCCTCGTGATAGGCCTGGCGTCTGCATTTAATACATCCTACCTCAGAGCAGTCACAGAGCACATGAGTCTGTTTAGGGACGATGTCTGGAAGCACACCATTGTTCTGTTCACTAGAGGTGATTGGCTGGGAGTGAAGACTGTGGAAGAACGTATAGAGAGTGAGGAAGGTCTGCAGTGGCTGGTGAAGAAGTGTGGGAACAGGTACCACGTCCTGAACAACATGAAGCACAGTGATGAGATGCAGGTAAAAGATCTCCTGGAGAAGATTGAAGAGATGTGGGCGGGAAACAAAGACCCACATTATGAAGTTGACCTGAAGCGTGGAGCACAGCTGGAGGCCGAGAAAGAGGCTGGAGAAAAGTTGGCTAAAAGGATTAGAAAGACCACTGAGAGACAATCAAGAATATTGAGAAAGTTATTTGAAGGTAATCAAGAATCAATCAATCAAATCATTTTGGAATGATTTCAGTCAGTTTGTCAGTTTAAACTTTACACTTTTACAGGAGAGAAACAGCCAATCACTGACCTGAGGATTGTACTGCTTGGCAGAGAGGAATCAGGGAAGAGTATGGCAGGAAACCAAATCCTTTTTGAAGAGATATTTGAGAGAGCTTGGTTGAAGAAGGTAACCCAATATACTGCCTGGACTGAAATATTTTATATATAAAGTGTAAGATTCACATTTGATTAGTCAGGTCTGGAAAGTTGTTAAATAATGTTTTGATCTTTGTTTCTGTGCAGGAATTCCAAGATCAGAGAAAAACAAGGAAGTGTGTAAAACATAAAGGAAATATCGGTGCAATAAACATCACAGTCGTTGAGACTCCAGGCTGGCCTGCAGCCATGGCGGCACCTAGCTGGCTGAAAGAAGAAGTTCTGCGCAGTGTCTCCATGTGTGCTCCAGGCCCTCATGTTTTTCTCTTGGTTGTTCCCATTTCCAAAGCATTCACAGAGGAAGATCACAAAGCACTGGTTGAGCTTTTGATGCCCTTTGGTGAGAGAGTATGGAGACACTGCATGGTGCTGTTCACCTGGGGAGACTGGCTGAACAACAGACCCATCGAGGAGCACATTGCAGCAGAGGGAAGAAGCCTCCTGCGGCTGGTGGAAAAGTGTGGGTACAGATACCATGACCTCAACTACCATGGTTTTGGCTATCGTTTTCCTGTTGAACAGCTCTTGCAAAAAATCATTGAGACGATCACACAGAACAAAGGACAATGCTTCACTGCTGAAGACAAACAAAGGAAAAAACAGAAAGTGCCCTGGCAATCAAAACAGTCTGTGCTGACAGAGGAAGAGTGGAACAGGAGGGAGCAAGAGCTGATAGACCGGATGTTGAGAGCTGTTGTAAATGAACCAGAGGAACCAACACTACCCTCCGTGCTGGGAGCAGCTAGCTTTGATGGAGCTTTCATTCCGAGCAGTGAGTTGATCTTAGGTAGTGAAAACACTGAATTTGACTCATATTTTCACATGTGTGTGTTGTTATTACAAATAACATCGTTCAATTTCTGTTTCAGTGAGCGGAGATGCTCCCTCAGAGTTTGAGAACGTGACAGAACTTTGGAGCCGAAGAGCACGCGCCAAAGTGTCTGAGTGGCTGAAGACCGGAGCTGGAAACTCTGATGTCACCTCTGGGATTGGCAGCATGAGCGCCTCGGCCAGTCATGTGGAGAAGCTGGATGAAAGTCCTCTGCCAGATGAAAATGATTAACAGACACGTTCCCAGAAAAGGACAAGACAGGGATTCATCTGAAGAGAGTCTCCACAAAGACTGTATAAATTCAGTGCAGGCACTTTGGTTAAGCAAACTACAAAAGCAGGATTGAAGCATAAGTACTTACAGTTAATCAAGATTCTCTGATCTTTTATATAAATTTTACATAAATACTGTTCATGTCATATTTTAGTAAAACCATTATAGATCTAGCTTTACACAGGCAGGCAATTTTTAATTGATGTTCTTTCAGTGCAGCTGCTCTTTGTTGAGCACATCTCACAGAAGTAAATGAGGACTCATATAATAAGCTATGCAACCTTCAGCTGGTTTTAAAAAGTAGTTACCAGATTGAACTTCAAACTGAGATCCAGGAGAACAGATTTGTTCAACTTTGAATGGGTAACTGTAAGCTAGATGGAGAAATGGAGTTACAGGATGAAGAGCATAAAAACTTGAAGCTCCGCCCACAGGTGAATCATGCTGGCTGACCTGTGTTTATATGGGAACAATGGCTGTAAAAGTTATAGTTCTGCAGAAGCATTCAGTTGGAGAAATAGCCGGATAGTTTCGATTCATGGATTTCACTTCTGTGAGTATTTGTGTAGTTGCCTAATGGAGCTGTTGCCACCACAGGCTATCCCTGACTCTACATTAAACTGTCCATTGTTAACTCATTTAGAGATTCTATTATTGACACTTTTCTGTATTTTACATGTAGAAAATGTAAGTGGAAATAACAAAACAGTGTTGGTGTACTTGTGATCTGCTAAGCAAACATAATATTTTACATAGTTGTACAATATGTACAAAAAATGAGAACAATCCAGAATGGTAACCTAACAGTGACTGATATATCTATTAAGGGTCTCCCCAGCAGATCATCTACCTCAATCTAACTATATCCCTAGCATCCTTCTTGGTCACACCAACCCCTCTGCATGTCCTCCTTCACTACACCCACGAACCTCCTCTGAGGTCTTTCTGCCTGGCAGCTCCATATTCAACATTTTTTGTCCAGCATATCCACAATCTCTTCTCTGAAATATTATTTTCTAATCCTATCCATTCTGGCCTTTTCCTCTGTAAAAATCATAGTCTACAGAGACTCCTGCCTGACCTCATCTGTCAACCTGTCCATCACTACTACAAACAAGAAGGGGCTTAGAGCCGATTCCTGATGTAATCCCATCCCCACCTTTGACTCCTACTGCACACCTCACCACTGTCTCGCTGTCCTCATACGCTGTCCTGCACCACCCTCACATACTTCTCCGTTGCGCCATGCTTTCTCTAGATTCACAAAGACACAGTGCAACTCCTCCTGACCTTCTCTATACTTTTACATCAACACTCACAGAAAACATCACATCTGTAAAGCTCTTTCTCAGTATGAATGGATGGTTGGATAACACACATATATTTACACACACACATATACAAATATGTGTGTCTGTGTGTAAACTATAAACATTTTCTCTTGTAATGTGGCATGTCTTCGTCATCAAATGTCTAATAAATGCTAGAACACCAGTGAGGATGCTCTCTGAGTCACTGTATCCTTTTTAGGTGGAAAGTAACTAAACTGTTTACTGTAGTGCTGAACCTAAACATGTCCTTGTATTTTAATCCTTGTAATTTCTGCTATATTCTACCTGAATTTCACTACAAACTTCAGCTACTTTTTCATTTTATATTTAAATTTATAATACAATTTTTTTTAAAATACGTTATTAGGGGTGTATATTGGATGTTACAATGTTTAAATACAACTTAATTTTAAAAAGTCACTTTTACCACCTGCTTACGAGCTTTACCCATGTTTTCTACACAACAATAAAATTGCGAATGGTCCTTCCCGGCCGCCGTCCTGTCTCTAGCCGGCGCTATCCTTGCCATCACTTTCTTGACTTTCCATCCCACTCCTGCGCAGCTCTGGTCCCGGCTTCCTACTCCTTTCTCCCCTCTGTCTTTTCCGGTTATCATGTCGGAGTACAACGCGGTGCCACCGCCCGGCTCCGGTGCCCCTCTCGCCGGACAGGCGGCTCTTGGGAACGGAGCGGGGGGCGTCAAGAAGGATGCGTTTGCGGACGCGGTGCAGCGGGCCCGGCAGGTGAGGCAGGGATGTGGCAGACAGGCAGACAGCTAAGCAGTTAGCATGCACAAAGGCTTACACACCTGAGACTGGGGGTTCATGTTTAAAATTCGCATATTTTTAGGAGATCATGAATGTAGGCTGCAGTCGCGTATATCACTGCGTCTTACCATCCATCATATGTCACTGTGGCTGGACAGTTTTAGTGTCCCAGCAAATCTCCAGTGTGAACATTAAAAATCTGCCACTGAAGGTTAGGACTTGATGGAAAGGTGTTTCTGGATCGTTCAGGTGTGATAACAGTGTGGGGTGCAGACTCAAGGCCGAGAATAGAAAGCCCCATATCTCATTTACTAAATACGGTATTTATCTTAATATAGAGGTGATTTAATCCATAAAATAAACTGCAGAGTTGCCAGGGGCATTTCCTGGATTTTTAAAATTATTTATTCATTTATTTATTTCTTTTTTTTGTAAGTGGGGTGGCACATTGGGGGGGGGGGGGGGTCCCGCAACCAGTCAGGGTGGAGCTCATGGGACATCAGGGAGAAAAAAACAGGCAAAAGCACTTGAAATGATGTGATTTGTCTTGATTTAAATGTGCCTCCACAGACTAGCATTAGGAGGTGCGTGAGAGCGAGTCCTACAAAACTTAAAAATGTATCGTTTTCCATCTCTAATTATTATTAATTACTAATAATTTGTAATTATTTCATATTAACAATGAAATTACAAGGATGGCCTGTACCACCCCACCCTCCCCTCTTCAGCTCCACCCCTGAGCGTTACAGCGTCCACCCAGAAAACCTTTACATACAGGCTGTGCATCCTCTACACAAAAATCACACAGTTGAATGGTGAACTGAAAACACAAATTCTTCAAAAAAAACAAGATGGGCATGAAGCTGGGGATGGGACATATATATTTATACCCCACCACACAAAAAAAAGAATTACAATTACACACTGTATAATGGTAGGAATGCACTGTAAACAATATTATTGAAGGCCGTGCTTACACGTGAGCACTCACAGGGTAGTGCAGTGAATTATCTGATGAATTCTCCGCTTGTGTTTCAGATTGCAGCTAAGATCGGGGGTGACGCTGGTCCTCCTGTGAGCAACAGCACCGCTTCAGACAGTTTTCCTTTCACTGCGCAGAAACGGCAGCTGGAGGAGACAAACACTGGTGACTGCACCTTTATTTCTGATGATATTAGATGCAGGGAGTCGCTCGCGGACGTCTCACACCTGTCATTTCCTCCCCTGACAGATGAACCAGAGAGTAAGAAGCTGGCTGCTCAGAGTGACTTGGAGTCAGCCAAAGCGCTGTGTGAGTTATTCTTACCGTTGCGTGCACTGTTATTTGTGATCTAGAGCGTGTCTGTGTCCTCGCTCAGTCCGTTGGTAATCCAAAACCTCTCCCCTGCCCTGTTCTCTCACTCACTCTCTCTTTCTTTCTGTGCAGCTATTGGTGCACAGCTAGCCGCTCTTGCGCAGCAAAGGTGAGAACTCACACCTCTCAGGTGACTGTGTATTAAACTGCCATTACTATCGCCTGATTTCTTCCCTTTCTTTTTCACCTTTGTATTCCTTGTGTGCCGACGGTGTCAGACCCACCTCCACCACAGAGGAGTACAGTGTTCCAGACAGTATGGTGGGACTGAGTGAGTGCAGCCCAAATTTAGTTTAATGCATACTGATGTATATCACGCTTTTTTTTTTTTTTTAACATTGTGACTCTTCTCTCTTCAGTTATTGGCCGTGGAGGTGAACAAATCAATAAGATTCAGCAGGAGTCAGGGTGCAAGGTTCAAATAGCTCCAGGTACTGGCTGCACTTGGGTGAAGTTATCCAGGAGTTAAAATTGTGGTCAGAAGTTGACATGCTCTCATCATGGGCATGACTATCACGGTAGTTTTGGGCTTTTAATGATTTCTTTCAACTGTTGTTTTTCCAGGGTGGAGTGATTGTACAGCATACATCTGTAATAACTTTAAAAAAACATTTTCCACCCTGGAAAAAGAAATAATTGAAAGCCCAAAATGACCATGATGAGTGTATGTAAACTTCTGACCACAGATGAGAGACTATTTATTTTTTTGTTGGTTCTCAGTTTAGTCAAATATGCACTTTTGTTGTGTGTCCAGACAGTGGAGGCCTTCCCGAGAGAAACGTCTCTCTCACAGGGTCCCAGGACTCGATACAGTGAGTTTAAGACATCATGCAAATACACTCATTGTGTGTGTTTTGTTTTTGTTTTTTGTGTGTGTGTGTGTGTGTGGAAGCATCAGAACTGGTCACTAATGATGAAGTAGGTTGTTTAGCTAATTTTTTTTTTATTTTTAATATGATAATCTT
Organism: Cichlasoma orientale; assembly: GCA_034780415.1. Taxonomy (NCBI): domain Eukaryota; kingdom Metazoa; phylum Chordata; class Actinopteri; order Cichliformes; family Cichlidae; genus Cichlasoma; species Cichlasoma orientale. The sequence continues at coordinate 190,356 of JAVDPK010002940.1, read as the reverse complement.
GGAAGTTCTTCATGTCATTTTCAGTCTGGTTACTTGTAACTGGCCAGTGCTTAATTCCAAAAATACTGCCTGGTGTGTTTTGTTAAATGAAATAACCGATCAGCTCGTCCCCGGTTAGGAAAGCCAAGAGGCTGCTGAATGAGATAGTGTCACGAGGAAGGGGTACACCCCCCCTTTCTTCTTATCATGACTCCAGCAACGGGCAGAACGGCGCAGTTCATGAGATGATGATCCCAGCTGGCAAGGCTGGTCTTGTCATTGGCAAGGGAGGAGAGACCATCAAGCAGCTCCAGGTATATTTCATGGCTATTGCTTTAGCATGTTTAGAAACCAGCTTGAAGTAAGTGTAGGCGGGGTTCAACATAGCCAACCGGAAAAAAGTATCCTGGGCGAGTCGACTGGGCCGAACGGAAACCTCTTGAAAGATCTTGAAATTTTAACTTTGCTGCAGGCTTAAAGACGTCACCCTGTCCCTTTCTAGCAGCTATACCTGCACCGTGCAAGGGTGGGACTATAAAGGAGCACAGCATTCACTTCACTGCATTTACTTTAAAGCTATTATATGAAGTAAAAAAAAATAGCCTTTTAATGTCCCAGTAAAAATCTAAGCGGAGACAAAAATCTGATGTTGATTGCTGGTATAAACATTTTTAAATGTATATGGCTCATAACCATAATGTCTGATTATGCGATATTCCAGGAGCGCGCAGGGGTTAAGATGATCCTAATCCAGGACGCCTCTCAGGGACCCAACGTTGACAAGCCGCTGCGCATTATTGGAGAGCCGTACAAAGTCCAGGTATAACTTTAAAGTTCTTTTATTATGTCAAAGTAAATGTGGTGCAGCGCCGAGTTTCCTTCTGCTTTGTTTCTCAGCAAGCCCAGGAGATGGTGCAGGAGATTTTGAGGGACAGAGACCAGGGAGGCTATAGCGAAAGAAATGAATTCAGCTCCCGGATGGGAGGCGGCATGGACGTAAGTTTGTGTGTCGGAGCAAGACTGGAAGTGAGTGCAGTGGTCTTTTTTTTTTTAAACCGAATCACGAACAGAGGAACCAATGCGCGTTTTTCATATTAGATCCCAGTACCACGACACTCGGTGGGTGTGGTCATCGGACGCAATGGAGAGATGATCAAGAAAATTCAGAATGATGCCGGAGTCAGGATACAGTTCAAACAAGGTACCCGAGTTCTCTTGACTCTTTGTGTTTAACAAAGTAATTTTTTTTTTTGACCATCGGGCACTTTTTTTGAGGTCCTAATTTACAGAATTAGACGTTAAATCTCAGTGGGACCGGCACTGCAAGCTGACCTGATTGATTTGATTCAGTGTTAATGTCTCATGTGTTGCTTAATGCACTTTGAAATCCTTCCAGATGACGGGACTGGTCCGGATAAGATTGCACACATCAGCGGTCCGCCTGAACGCTGCGAGCACGCGGCTCAGATCATCAACGACCTGCTGCAGAGCATCAGGGTCAGGGAGGAGGGACAGGGGGTACGGATCAGTTGTCACACTCTAAAACCTGCAGCCATTCACTCATAGACTAATAGGCAAAGGCCTCACAGTGTAGTGATGCAGAGTCAGGTCCATAAATATTTGGATAAATTAAGTGTTTAGATATTGCAGCCATTTTTCTACATAGTTTGTTGCTTGATTTAAAATCCACCTTGGTGGGAAGATGAGGTAAATTTACCAGAGGTTGTGTCCTAATACTGACTGTAAATATGTACCAGGCATATGTAAAGTAATACAGTATAATCATCCACAGGGTCCCCCAGGTCCTCCAGGAATGCCTGCAGGCAACAGGGGGCGAGGCGGGGGACAAGGCGGTTGGGGACCCCCTGGAGGGGAAATGACCTTCTCCATTCCCGCCCAAAAGTGCGGGCTCGTGATCGGCAGAGGAGGAGAGAACGTCAAGTCCATCAACCAGCAGACGGGAGCTTTTGTGGAAATCTCTCGGCAGCCGCCCCCCAATGGAGACCCCAACTTTAAGCTGTTTATCATTCGCGGGTCCCCACAGCAGATCGACCACGCCAAGCAGCTCATTGAAGAGAAGATCGAGGTGCTTTTTTTTAAGTTGCTGTTCAAGAAGGAACGCCTGTGTCCTTGCTTGAACAAAACAATCCCAACTTCTTTTTATTTTTCATAGCTTTACGTCATGTTTATTTTAACCTGCACGTGCACAGCTGGAGGCAGCTATTTAGTGATTCTTTGAATTCGCACTCTTGATGTCTGATCATATTCTGTGTTTCAGGGTCCTCTGTGTCCTGTGGGCCCGGGGGCGGCTGGGCCTGGTCCCGCTGGGCCGATGGTTCCTTACAACCCCAATCCATACAACCCCGGACCACCTGGGGCTCCTGGACCACCACAGTGAGTAGCTGCAGCTAGCACTTTAAAAGCAGATTTCAGAGCATTCAAGGCGGCTCTGAGATGTTTTTAATAAGAGACCACTTCTTCTCTCCTCAGTGGTGGTCCTCCAGGTCCTCCCCAGTACAGCTCTCAGGGCTGGAGCAACACCTACCAGCAGTGGCAGCCCCAGCCCCCACACGACCCCAGTGAGTCACCCCTGACTTCACGACTTCTGCCGATTTTAAGCAACGTGTTTACTGCACACCCCTTACAGTTATTTCTCAACAGGACTTCTGATGGAAATTTTGTGATGAGATGCAGTGTTTTTATCTTTAGCAGCTCTGGCTAACCCTGTCTCTGTTTCCCCCCCTGGTCTCCAAGCCCGGTCTCCAGGCCAGTAGCAGGGGCTCACCCTCACCCTATGAGGACCTCACCCCCTCCACCCTGCGTCTTTTCTAGGCAAGGCAGCAGCCAATGATCCCAACGCAGCCTGGGCGGCCTACTATGCTCAGTACTACCAGCAGCCATCGGGGGCTGCACCAGCCCCGTACCCTGCAAACCCGGCCGGAGGTGCCCAAACTGCAGGCGACCAGACCCAGCCTGCACAGACACCAGGGGGCCAGCCAGACTACACCAAGGCCTGGGAGGAATACTACAAGAAGATGGGTAAGTGCGTTACCTGCTATTGGGTTGTATTTTTTTGTTTTTTTTTGAGTTGTCATGTCTGTTTCTCTGTCATGCTCAGCCCAGGCAGGCGGCTCTGTACCCAGTACACCAGCTGCAGCTCCAGGAGCA
>JAVDPK010002940.1:141248-187109 GCA_034780415.1 Cichlasoma orientale | reverse complement strand
GAGGAGGAGGAGGAGGAGGAGGAGGAGGAGGAGGAGGAGGAGGAGGGGCAGCAGCATCTACAACAGGAGGTCAGCCAGACTACAGCGCAGCCTGGGCTGAGTACTACAGGCAGCAGGCTGCATACTACGGACAAACAGGACAGCAGGCCCCCGGCCAGCCAGCCAATCCCCAGCAGGGACAGGTTGGTACAGCGGCTGCAGCAGGGTCTTCATTGTGTGTGCATTGTTCTGCCTGTTACCTCTCACATCTTTCAACTATTTGTATTTTAGATGCAGTGAGAGTTCATCAGGTGTCTGATGCTCAAGGGCATCAAGAAGACGGGATAAAGAAGAGGGCTCTGAATTCTTAGGCCAGGATCGATCCCTTTATTTATATATATTGTATTTCTTTGCAACTAGAAGTGAAACCCTTCCCCATCATCTGGATACTTTTTGATAATAATGTGAACTGAACAAATGCTCTTGTGCTTTGCTGCTGTGGGGAGGGAAAAGACTGATTAATACGATCACTCCGCAGAGCTTCTCAATGCCTCAGCGTAGATTTAAATACTCATGGGAGCCCTGGAACGCTAATTTCATTAACAGAGTTGCCAGCGCATCGAAGTCATCTTTCTTGCATTATCTTGTAGCCCCATTTTAAAGTACTCACCTCCATATCCCAGTGTTGTATTAACTGAATTGCACAGTGCTTTTAGTACTATAATCATATATATATGAGAAATATTAGAGAAATACCTTTTAAGGCCTGTTTGAGTTACTCACATTGGTTTTCGCTCCCTCTGCAGAGGCCTGCGCCACGTGGATATCTGAGTGAATGTGTTCCTATACAGTGCGACTGTGTACAGTTTAGATTTATGCATTTGGGGTGAGTTAGTGAGACTAACAACAGCTTCAGTCGGGCTTCTGGTGGTAAAAAGAAGTCCTGAGCTGTGTGTGATGATCTTCAGGAGTCCTCTTAAGATTCAGAAGCAAGAGCACCTTGAGAGATGAATGTGAATAAAGTGGTAAGGGGTGACTTAAGTTGAATTTCCTCGGTTCATTTTTAAATTGCCGCTTAGACTCCCCGACTTTCCTCTTGAAAAGTCCATCTTGTTAACAGTTTGTTCCACCTGCGAGCTTTTGTTTTGGGTTAGAAAAACACCGGCTTACTGTGGACTGACGGCCAAAATGGAAAGCTTGGGGGGGGGGGGGGGTTGCTTTTCAGATTTGGCCAGCTTCCTGTGAACAATCATTGTTCTTTCACATCATTTGGAAAGTTCAGAAGCAGTTGTTACTTAAAGGGAATTCACCTCAGTAGAACAGCAGTGTGTGGTGACTTTAAAGTGTAGTTATGTTCTTGTGTGGATTGTACTACGGAGTTTATGCAGACTCAAGGTTGCACGTTATCATCCTTTGTTTTGGTTCTTTTTTTTAATGAAGACTGACTTTTTTTTTTTGCCCTTCCACTCTCGTTATGTGCAAAAGTTTGAAATCTTCCAATGTGTCCTGCTTTAACATATATTGTATATACACATACTGTATATTCAGCAATATAAAGCTGTTGGTTTTCACTTGCAGAGATGTATCAGGTATGATTCTTGTATTCTGAATGGCAGCTGAGAGTCTTGCCTTTGGGTTGATATTGTTAATAACAGATGATCACCAGCAGCAATGATCTGAAATAAATATATCAGCTTCTTTGAAATGTGCGAGGAACATCTTGTTTATCTTATACAAATCCGCTCACTAGCCTCTTTATTAGGTACACCTGTTTGACTTCTCATTAACTGAAATGTCTAATCAGCCAATCACATGGTCGCAACTCATGTGCATTTAGACGTCATGGTTGGTGGTGCCAGACGGGCTGCTCTGAGTGTTTCCGAAGCTGCTGATCTAACGGGGATTTTCCCACACAAGAACCTCTGGAGTTTGCTGAGAACGGTCTGAAAAATATCCAGAGTGGCAGCTCTCTGGGTGAGAACGCCTTGTTGATGTCAGAGGTCAGAGGAAAATGGCCAGACTGCTTCGGGCTGATAGGATGGCAGCAGTAACTCAAATAACCACTCGTTACATCAAAGGTATGCACTGGAGCATCTACGGGTCAAAACCTTGAAGCGGATGGGCTACAGCCGCTGGGTGCCACTCCTGTCACCTCAGAACACAAAACTAACATAGGCAAACGGGTACTATCAATGTGTAACTAATCAAGTGGCTGGTGAGTATGTAATACATAATCTGTTGATACGAGACATAAAAGCGCAGTTGAGGGGAAAATCCACTGGAGGTCACTGTTGGTTTACCTCAGATTAATCTGACAGCGGTGCAAAGAGGGAAGACGTGAGCAACTAAATATCTTAAAGCATGATCTCTTTATATAAAACACACATTTGTGAGGATGCCCCTCTGAGTCTCATTAGGTGTGTCTACTCATTGTGCTCCAGTATTTGATGACACTTTATGAGGTCATTGTGCTTTTATCTGAACATTGATCCGATCAGTTTCTGCTCACTGCTTAAGCAAGCCGACTTTGGGTTTCAGGTGTTTTGTGGTTCCCGTTCCAGTGTCATATTTAGAGCACAGCAGCAGAAATGGTAACCGACGAGTGCGCGCGTGTGAGCAGGAAGTCGCAGGGGTTGTTTTTCAGGCAAGGGTGTCAAATTTAATACGAATGTGGCTGTTTTTCCAGACAGTAACCCTGTGAATGACCAAACCAATAAAATGTGCACCAATGTGAGATGTCACTCTGAGAGGGGAGGAAAAAAAATGCACAAGAGGAAAATCAAGTGTAATTTTAAAAATTCTTTAATTTATATCTTTAAAATTAAAAACATCTGAATTGCATTCTACCACCTCCAAAGGCACAGTCATACTTAGAGCAGACCAAATCCAGAAAACACTGCCACTGAACATCTTTTTTTTTCTCAGTTTGTTTTGTACATAAGAAACAATGCACTATAAAAATGACTTTAACATTTTTTTTTTACTGGGTAAACAATGGCCATTCTGTACGCTGTAGATCATTAAAAGACTGGAGTGATATGTACTCAGCTGTGGTAGCGCTAGACTCCGTATAAAGGATGATGTGCTGGTTTGAGGCTGTCAATGCCTGTGATAACACGCATTGTTATTTAAAGACATAGTATTGACAAAAAAATTTAAAATGACACGTTTACAGCAACCAATCTCGATGAAGAGTGAATATGGATGTTTGAAGCTAAACAAAGCCAATGGGCGGGAGGGTGGAAACGCAGTGAGACGAGAGAGATGAGCGTCAGTGGAGGAGTGAGCAGACAAAAAGCCAGCAGATCTCTCACCTCTCGTCAAATTCTCAGAAGCTCACAGTGAGGCGAGAGACGTGCACGAAATCTGGCACCTCCACCTCACCATTAAAAACACCTTGAAGAAAGTGGGGAAAACAAAACAACGAAGAAAAAAAAAAAACCCAAACTCTGAGTCTTAAAGTCAACATGTGCAAAGAGGCAGGGTCTTAGCGTGTGTGTGTAAAAGTCATCAGATACGAAAGAGGATCGATAACCGAATGTACAATCACAAATCAATAATGCACACAAGGGTTGCTTACAATGTGTGACAACACAGCACCATACACTGCACAAGAGGTTCACTTAGTGACAACGAAATTCAAAATAGTGGATAAATATACAGTAGAATATAAGAATATCACCGTTCTTACTCAGGCACAGTCCTTAAAACATAGAATTACCAAAGAAAGAGAAAAATCAGCGAGGATCAAAGCGAACCGGTTTGGCACACGCATACGCACAAGTGTGGGAAAAAAAACGAAACAAAGTGAAATAAGGCAAGAAAATAATAAGTCAAAGGAAAATGAGGCCACAGAGGAACTTATTGGATGAACAGGATTGAAGCGCTTTGAACAGAAACTACGGTACACGCACAGCACCTCTCTCTCTCTCCTGGAACCAGATGTTCTGTAAAAAGAGAGGATTTTTTTTTTTTTTTTGCAGCAACTAATGTGAGTTCCTACTTCACAGCTGGAGCTTTATCTTCACAAGCGTGTGTGGCAGCTGCGGCAGGCACTCCGAGAACACGAGAGCGTTTCTTTTCTTTTTTTTAAACAGGTGAATCACACAGGAAATGTGCGCACGCCTTCAAAATCAAACCAATTTGAATGCCTTAGAAAATATCTACAGAACAGTCGCTGTGAGTCACGTAACCAGACGCGCACGACCATGGAAAAGCATGTTCAGTCAGCCTCTAGAAATAACAGCGGGGCGGTGTGACCACAGTGCTCGTACAAGCAGACACAGAAAACACACGCGCGCACACACTTACACACACACACGTGCAAAAAAAACAACAAAAAAAAAAACCCGGCCACTTGCTATCTTTCAAAAAGACCTACTCACTCCCCAGAGCGGTAAATGATGTAGTAACTACTAAATTCAAACACCATTTACTGTCTATGGTCTGCTCTGTGCCCTTTACACACACTTCACAGCACCTTTTAAAGACCACTGTGTTACGGCAGTGACAGTTGCGGGAGGGCGAGCACAAGTTTTACAGCAATGAGAGAAAACGGCGAGGCCACGGGTTTGCAGCGCGATGAGGAAATCAACAAAAAAGTGCCTGGCTTTAGTTTGTTTTTACAGATTAATACAACTGAAAGTCGGAACTGAAGTTTCTCTTTGCATTAAGAGACTCCGGGTTTGAGAAGCCACATCCTGTTGGGAACGCCACTGATTGTGGATGAAATCAATGGTGCAGACAGGTGGTTGTGCCATCCAGGCAGCAGCAGTTACTGACTTGAGTGTGTTTTGTTTTGTGTACGTGTGTGTGTGTGTGTGTGTGCCTGAACACCACGCGCAATCAAAACGGTATGCAGCGAGAGTGCGCGCGCACGGCGACAAGATCTATATACATGTGTCGAGTGTATAAATTACTGTTCTTTGTACATCTGTGTGTGTGTGTGGGCCATCAGTGTAATCAGCACATATCATTTACACTGCGGTTAGTTGTCAGCTGACCCGGTGGCGAAGAGAACTCTCTGGTCAGTTCTGGCCAGCTTGGCAGGCGGCTCCAGAGACTCCTCTCCAAGCACAGCCCCGTCTGAGGGAAGGGACAGCTCCTGACCTTCTTCATCACTCTCTTCCTCCTCTTCTTCTTCCTCTTCTACAACAGAAAGCGTAGCAGAGAGGGTTACAAACGATGCTAAGAACATGAGTGCCGGTCAAGGTGAAGTACAGCAGAAACAGTGCAGACCTTTATCCGGATCCAACTGGTTCAGAGCCCGACCTAAACTGGCAAACTAATGGCAAGAGGGCAATCGGTTAGTACTACAAATGTGGCTTACACTATTAGATTTATTTATTTAGATTTCTGCGCTCGTGTGCATGTGTTGATACCTCTCCCATAACAGCAATGGGGGTCTCTCCTTTAGCCTGGGCCACTCTGTGCTCTATAAGGTAGTACATGTACTCGTCATACAGCAGGCGGATCAGGTGAAAGGATCCAAAACTGGCTGCGCTCCGGAGGGTGAGGTCTCTGATCACCATGGAACTGGAGAGAAGAAATGGAGAAATAAGCCACTCTTACTCATACACATGTACCACTTCTCTAAGCCCCAAGTGGGAAGTACTTTTTTCCTCATTCATTGACTGGAACAAGTTTGGCAGCATGAGTCAATTCAGTGATTTCTCACGTCTTGTAATTCTGAGCGTCTAATCAGTTCCTTCAGTAGAGCCGTGCGGTGTGCTGTAGCCTGTGGGAGATTTTAGATTTTGGCTATGCTGCTAATTCCAGGCCTTTAAGACTAATTAATAACAATTTCACACAATTTTGTTCATTATTTTGTGATTATTATGGTCAGCGACTGACAGAGCACAGACCACGTTTGCTTTTAAATCATTATTATAAGCCTGTAGTGCAAACTCAGAATGCAACATCACAAAAACAAAAAATAAATAAATACAAATGTGGGGGAAAAAAGGCCCCCTTAGCTCTGTATGCTTCAGCTCTAAGGAACTGGCTATTGTGTACTTACACACTGCGCCCTCATCATTTTACCAGCCATTCAGCTCAAAAGAGAAGAATGCGATCGAACCGTTCTATCATTAACTCCAATAAAACTGGAATCAGAAAAGATCAGGAGCAGCAGAACTTCCCCACAAACACACCTGTAAAAGGACCACTTGAGCAGGAAGAGCTTGGCGGCCTTAGGGAAGGCAGGGCTGTGTTGGTAGGGCTTTAGGACCTGGGAGACCACACCGTCAAGCCACGCTGCCCACTGCTCCAATGAGTTCTGCTGCTGGAGGGTCAACTTAAAGTCCTGCTCGAGCCGCTGGACAACACGGTCTTCGCACCGGCACACCCATGAAGCCTGCTCCTGCAAAAGGGCAAACAGGAGGAGGGCAAAGAGTCATTACCGGGCAGTCACATCTGGTGTGTCTGCTGTGCCAGTAAAGGGCAGCTGGGTGACTTCATATTTGCAAACATTAGCAGCAGATGCAAGTTACAGCGGGGTACTAGCGCTAGGTTTAGTGTTCACTATCTGAATTTATCCCCAGAAAGAAGAAACCATTTCTGAGAAAAAGCAAGTGAGCTTCCTGAACAGAAAAGTTCAAAGAAAGAGAGCATGACTGAGTCTGGATAAACGAATACGAGAAACCTCAGTGAAACCACAAGCTACAGCGACAGTTGCAAAACCAAAGCGGCATTCAGCCGCTGACAACATCAGCAGTGCACTGTCACTGGAATGCTGCCAAACCGACCAAACCGACCTGGACGTTGGCAAAGTCAACGCGGTTGAGGTCGGACAGCATCTGGTTGATCTGAGCCGTGTTCTGGAGGACAGCGCGGGCTGCCTGGGCAAGGTGGTTCAGGCTGGTGTAGCGGCGCAGTGTCTGAGCAAAAGCATTGGCTGATGTTACCTGAGAGAGGTGGAAAAAGATGACATCACAAAACAGGAATACTTCGAGAGCATAAGCACAAAGAAATGTTTCCACAAATATCCCAGTGTAGCAGGTGTTTTCTGTGATAGCTGTCATTTGGGTGATTTACTTTGATGCAACTTTTTTTTTTTTCTTTCACAAAAGCAGCTCCTGATCACAAAATCACTCCAGGAAAACTCCCAGAAATCTAATAATGTTTGAGCTTAGAGTCAGACCCAATAAAGCAGTGTTTTTATAAAGTAGGATCCTCCGTGGCTCAGAAAACAAGCAGTTCCATCCACTGCAGGCTAATAATAGAGGGCTGTACCTTGATGCGGACCATTTCCTCAGGGATGTTCATCATGGCATTGGTCAGCCAACTCTCCAGGCTCTTGGCAAAATTGCGAATGGCTTGAGTTAAGGCACCTGCGGGCAGAGAAGAGTCTGTCATTGCAGAGTATGTTTTCCTATCCCTGGAGAACATACCAGGAAAAAGGATTAGCTCATGCCTGGTTAAGTAGCCAAGTTTCTGCTGGTAAAAGATCATTGTTTGGTGTTATAGTTGAATAACCAGATTTGTGTCCACATTATGTGGATGTGGAAATTTTTTCTTTGGCAGCACTGTGAAGTTTATTCAAAAGGGAAGTGATCAACACAATCAAACTTAAAGTCTGACTAAAACTGTAACCGAAACCAAAAAAACCAAGTTTAACTGCCAGTAAGTTTTCACGGCAGAACTGTGGATGCACGTGATGGAAAACAGTGGTCTTTCAGTACGGAGCCAACAGACTGTCGGGAGGACCGTCGTTCCCTAATAGGCTCATTTCAACAAGATGAAACTGGCACTAAGTTTTAAGAACAGCTTTTTATTTATATAAGCACACTCTATAGGCATGGATAATTATGCTTACTTGGGAACTGCAATTATTTCCAGCTCAGTGTGGTGGTTCACTACATAATCAGTCTTCTTATAGAGCCTTACTCGGGATGGGTCTGAGGACATCAGGGATGAGGATTTCCACCAGGCCCTGGTAGAGGCTGTTGTCACAGTCACGGCTCCAGCGCAGCACTGGCTCATACTTGCACAGCAACACCAGGCAGGACTTAGGGAGACGCTTCTCTGACTCATCGTGACTGCCGAGGCGCACGCACACACACACACACACACACACACACACAAACACAGTTTGTATGGAAATAGCAATACTACAGCAACAGACAAATTTTCTTACTATCTTATGACACAATCTGGATCTTAAATGAACGTCTACAGTACAATCACTCACACAGCCAACGTGGCATCTCCAGCCTGACTTTGGCTGAACCTCCAGAAGGTCTTCCACAGGGTCTCTACCAGGGTAAACTGCAGGTTAACCATCACATCGAGAATGGCCTGAAAGAACGAAAAGAAAAGAAATTCATACATCGAAGACTGAGGACAACCTTTTCTTACTAAACGGTTGTAGTTGGTTTAATTTGAGTAGCCGTCCACCGATTCACAGAAAGGAACTATGCACAAAGGAAAACATCAGAATCATAGCCAGTGGGTTCCTGCTATTGGTTACCTCACAGTGTTCTCTGTACAGCAGCTGAAAGCTCTTTATGTGCTCCAGCTCAATGCCCTCTGGCAGAGACTTCCCCTGGAGATCGATTTCTGGGAACTCTGGGAGAGCTCTGGATGCATCTGGACACAGGACAATGGAGCAATGAATACTCAGAGAGAAATCACATTAACTGTGGAGGGTAATCAGCATTAATGTGAATGACACCAGAGACGAGAGATTAATCTCTTAATCTCTCGTCTCTGGAATAGCACTAAAGTGTCCTGGTTTAGCTCGAATTAGGAGGGATGTGGCATTTAAATTCATCTGTTTTCATTATATTTAGATTAAAATGCATATAGTCAATATTTGAAAAAAGAAAATGTCAAACATGTATGAGATGTAAAAATGCCGTCATGCTATCAGACTTATAAACACATGTACAAATATGTCTGGGTAAAGTAAGAGAGCCACCCAGTTCATAAACGCAACAATTTAAGGTCACATCACCACATGACCAAGGCCTGTATGCTGTATGCTTAAATAAATAGGAAACTGCACCTAATCTACTTTAAACTGCTACGGCAGATTCTGTTAGTGGATGTCCATCTGACAGTCTGGGTGAGGCACGCAGAACCCTGCTGCTAATTTCTATTGGTCTATTTTATGCTGGTCTAAGTGCAATTAAAGCTTCCCAAAATGTCTAAAACACAAGACACTGACCTCGAACATTTAACAGTGAGGTCGAATTAACAATTAACTTTTAAATGCACCTAAAAAGGAAAAGCATGTTCGGAGATTACTGCTATGTCAGCCACACTAAACAACCAAATAATGTAACAAAGGTCCTACAACAGGTCCTGAGAGCTGAGCAGAATATTTTGCTCACTCACTCTTATGAATCACCCAAATAACAATTTTTAAAAAAGCGTCCCTCACTGACAGTGTGCTCACTGTTCACTAAACTCACCCAGGAACTGCTGGTACTGCTGAACCTGGGTGCTGATGTCCACGTGCCCCGACCCCTGCTGCTGTTGCTGCTGCTGGCCCGCTCCTGCTGCCGTGCCATTGGTCATTCCTTCCACTTTATGCACGGGCTTCAACCTGATAGGAGCGGAGGGAAAAGTACATCAGGCATTCAGGTCTAGACAAAGGTGATAAATAATGAAGGGAAATGAAATTGTAATTCAGTCTCATAATAAGAGCAGCAGATGCCCGGAGCAGCCGGAGGAATGGAAGAACATATGTGGTGTGAGAGACGGAGGAAAAACAGGAGCCAGCGGCAAAGCCGCATGAAAGACATCGAGTGAGGTGGAAAACAGTGAAACTGTGTAATGATGGAGAAGACGCGCTTAAGTGCGCAGACATTTATGTGGATACCTCTGTTTCTGTGAGAACGGCTGTTGCCTCATAGCCAGGTGCTGCTGGTCTTCCATCAGCCGGAGGAGAGAAGAGCCTGCTTTGATTCTCAGCCCATAATAGTGGTATTTAGAATTACCCCTAACAGGAAGATAAAAAATGGTTTTACATTTAAAACAATCTACCTCTACAGAGAGGTAGAGGTAGTCTGTATAAACTTATGTTAACTCCCCCAAGCTACATGTGTACTCTTACTAGATATCGACTTAGAATTTCATAAACGACAACGTAATTGCCCCCATGGTGCCAAATACTTTTAAAAAGTCATTTTCACCAGCTCAGTCTCCCACACACATGCTGTCCGTCTTCATCGCTACCCACATGTCTTCCTACACAAGGCAAACATTTTGCAATGCTCCAGAGAGCTTGATAGATGTTCCCAGAAAATAAAATCCTACCATTCTCCTGCTGGAAACTTGTGTGCACGAGTGTGAATTTAAGCTATGGATCCCTCCTCTGCGCATGTCCATACCACCTCAACCTTCCCTCTCTAACTTCTAACTCATAAACCTTAATTAATGGATATAAAGGGGTTGCATATTAGTTTGGATGACAGCCCATCTTACCGAGTACCCAGGCGCCGTGTGCGTAACCCCATGAACACTGATCTTATGAGTTTCCCAAATGACGCAGCGTTAACGGGTTCTAGCTTCTGCTCCTGGCAGTGCAGCAGGTAGTGGCAGTAAAGGGTGGAACGGGGCAGACTCACTCCTTCAGCTGTCTCATAGTTGTCCAGCAACCACTGTACCTGACACACAGGCAACAAAACAAAGAAAAGAGCTGGTGCAGTTAGCAAAGCCAGCATATGCAGACAGGAAAATGCAGACCTATCAGCAAACACATTGCACACCTTTAATTAAATACATATACATGACATGCACATACACACACACACTTCTCTAGTCATTATATCGTACCAACACAAATCCATTCACATTTGCAGTCTGTCGGTCATTCAGGAATGAAAACACAAATACATCTGCTTGCGTGCCGTGGCATACAATTTTGGTATGCAATGAATCAATGACCTGGAATACTGATGGGATGTCGGCCGGACACATTTTAGTTATCGCTATCGTATGGGGTTCAATATGATGAATTTGGGATGACAAGTATAGTGTTGAGGCATTTCAGGCAAATTAAAAAATGCCCCTCATCACATGCACTGCAATGGTATGAAAATGATGAGGTCATGGTTTTGTTTTCTTTGAGGAAATCACAGTTAAAAAAAATAAAATAAAATTTCAGCTAATGATTTCTGGTCCTAATCTCCAGATTTTTAATTGTGTTTTCCATTTGACAAAACTCAAACTATGACATCATCAGTGTGCGCCACCAAGGGGTTGTGTGGATGACAACAGAACGAGAAGAAATTCCTGCGCTTGGCGCCTCTGCATACCTTCTTGTCTGCCGACGGCACGCTACTCTCCTCGCCCTCTGTAATACTCACAGTGGCCGGAGAGGCGCGGGCGGTGTGTGAGTAGTTCTGACTGTTCCCGGCTGCCGAACCGCTGCTGTTGCTGCTGCTGCTGCCCAGCATGTAACCCCCCTGGATCACATAGCTGCCTGCCGAGCCGCCGTTGGTCCCTGCCCCTTCCCCTGCCCCGTTGGTAGTACCACCTGCTGTCACCACTGTGGCCCCTCCCCCTGCCGCAGTAGTAGGCTGCGCCACAAACATCGAGACACCCGCTGTAGTTCCGGCTGTCACAGAGACGGTCAGAGGTGTGCCGGGTGTAGAGGCCTGCGCACCGGATGTTGCCTGACCTTCATAATACGGGGCAGCGGTGGTCTGGGTGTACAGGGGGGTGTCGGTGTAAGGGAAGGTGCCGGAACGACTGGATGACAGACATGTAAAGATGCGTTACAAAACCAAGAAGCTGTAGAAAGTGTGGAAAAACAAAACAAAAAAATCAACAGTTCAGTGTGGAAAAGTGTTAGAAAGTGAGCTTCATTCTAACATGGTGCTGGTGGTGTAGTTGTTGTCTCCTCCTTCCACATACTGCACTTGATTGGTGTACACATGTTGCACTGGCACTGATGTGAGCTGCTGCTGGACCTAAGGAGGGCGCACACACGCACACACACGCACACAAAAATCCAATAAATCCTTGGCTACCTCGTTGGGCGATATCAACTATTTCACTCCTTAGAATCTTAATATATTTCATGTCCAGCCTTCTTTTGCAGTGAAAACGACAAACATTTCTTATCAACAGACAGCTTCTCTGTCCCCTCATCTTTATAGCAGCAGATTCCCTCGCGTCCCTGACCTACTTGGAAAGCGCTGGTTGTAGTCTGCAGAGGTGGATGATTGGGACCTGAGCTGGTGACAGCAGGATGGCCTCCTATCTCTTTCTCAACATGCACAGACAGCATGTACAGTGACTCCCAATACCGATCCAAGGGGCGGTAGACGGGTTTGCAGCACCAACCGCTTACGCAGTCTGCTGACACCCAGGGAAGGCAAGCTGGCTGCCCTGCCTCACGACACGGCTGCCAATCTTCTACTTTCTTATCCCTGACTAAACCGGTCATGTCCGAGCTAAGGGGAAGCTGAAAAGTTGCAGATTTGACCACAAAAACGATGAGCTGACTAATACTAAGCCAAAATAGGAGGAAGTTGCAAAGTTCTAGATGTATCAGAAGTCACACTGATCAAGCATTTAGTGAAGTGAAGCTGTGATGACTTGTTTGCTTTTACGCACTGATTAAGTGAAAGCATAAGCGATTTTCAGACATCACATGTTCTTTGCCAGCGATGAACTGTGGCGCAGTGTCGACTTACCTCCTGGGTGATGTGGACAGGCTGTAGACTAGTGACACTGAGCTGTGTGCCTGGCTCAGTTTTGGCAATCTGGGAGGTGGCCTGCACCACGGACCTCTGTAGAGATGCAATATTCAATAAATAAAGGAGTTTCAAGAGTAAAGAAAAAACACAATTGAATGTTGCTTGCATGTATGTGTGCAGACTTTACCTGCTGAGCTGTCTGTACCTGCTGAACAACCTGCGTGGGCACTCCTGTCTGCACCACAGCTGGAGGAGGACTGGAGTCTGACACACTGTCATTTGAGTGAAGGGAACCCTCTGAAAGATAAAGAGGGCATCTAAGTACCTTC
Source organism: Cichlasoma orientale (assembly GCA_034780415.1). Classification (NCBI taxonomy): domain Eukaryota; kingdom Metazoa; phylum Chordata; class Actinopteri; order Cichliformes; family Cichlidae; genus Cichlasoma; species Cichlasoma orientale. The sequence goes on along the minus strand of JAVDPK010002940.1, from coordinate 174,148 downwards.
ATATTATTTCTGTTTCATTAAGCTGACTACACGCTGCCTCTCAACTCTTGTTACAGCTGCCAAATATTAGAGCGGTAACACTAATAGTGCACTAGGTAGCAGCAGCGTGCATACTGAAATTGCAAAAAAAATTATCATATTGCAGAATTTAAAGAATTTTTGTTTAGTAAATTTTTATTTAGTAAAAGATCAATCTGTGAGACCGAGTCTGTAACACAGTTTTGCTCCGTTTGCCACACACACCCTCATGCCAGACTGGGAGTGTTCAGTATGACAGTTGAGCATTTTGTCTGCCTGAGTCTTTGCAAGCACTTGACTATACAAGTTGAATTCATTAAGTCCAGTAAAATCAGGTATTTCTATGGCAGATAATTGCAAGTTTACTCATCTTCCACTCCCAAAACCTCTGCAACTAAACTCCACACCTTGCCCTTTCTGGAGTTGTCCTAATAAAACGGATCTGTGATGTCTGTGACGTTCTCTGGCAGGTTAACTTCAGGCCTTGTGCCAACAGTTATGATAATGCGGTGATGTGTTACATGATCGGGGGTTGCACAAGGTAATACGTGAATAAGGCTTCCACCAAAAATAGACTGGACGTGGATTTTCAGCAGAGTGGAGCAGGGCGCTTCTAGGACACTTGTGCTATGATATTTAGTTGGGATCACATGCAGGTGAAATCATAAAGCCTTTACCTGTGACGGTAACAACGATGTACTGTGGAGTACTCTGAGCATTTCCTGACTGCGAGGGGGAACCCTGGATCTCTGCAGTCACATACTGTGTCTGAGCTGGCTGGGCTTGAACTGTGGATTGGGTCTGACTAGCAGCTGCAGGCTTCTGAGTGGTAATGGAAGTGGCTTGTTCTGTGGGAGTAGTCTGGCCTGTGGGTGTGACCACAGTGGGAGCAGCCACAGTAGTCTGAATCTCAGCCAAAAACTGAGGAGCAGTTACAGGGGTGGAGCTGGTGTCAGGTTGACCCGGTGTGACGGTGACAGCAGCCCCCTGGGTTTGGGCCGCTGGCTGGATCTCACCTACGTAGCCTGAGGTGGCCATTACAAGAGCTGGGAGTCAGGCTAGGAAAAAGAAACAAAGTGGCAAGTTACACTTTTCAGATTTAGCTGTTTAGCTGTCATTAATCCAAACAAGTGGATTTAAAAAAGGGCAGTGAAAGAAATGTAGTGGAACCAAAAAATATACATAATAGCTCCTTGTAAAAGTAAAATTTTACTTTTAAAATATCTAAACAGTCATGAATAAGGAGTCCAACTTGTAACTTACATAGATGACATTTCAACATGAGGTATGAGGTGTACATGAAGTGATAAAAGTTCAAGTCTAACACAGTGATCAGCATCAGATCACTGCTTTTCTACCAATAAAGCCTGTACTCAGCAGATCATACATCACATGACACGTAACAGATATTTTTTACGATAATTTCTTGCCTAGATGCAAATGAATGAGCGAGAGGGGCATCTGAAAGTATTATTGTGGCCGGCCTGTCTGTGGTGCAGCTCATAAGGGGATGTGGGTGGGGGGAAGAGCATTGATGGGAACAAGCATTTTGGTGTCTCATTACCTGTAATGTGATCGCACTGCCTTTCATGTACACAATTATGCCTGTAGCATAGCTAGGGAAAATCCCTAACCTAACTGCATTGATGCTGCAGTGCCGTCTGTTCTTTTGCTTTATGACACGCACAGTTACAAAAAGTAAACCACATTTTTGGCACATTTTTTTTGTAAATACCATAACATAGATAACCTTTAAAGCAGGGCCATTTCTCAGTAATTCAAGTAAAAAAAAAAAAAAGAAAACAGCAGAGATAGAGGGGAAGAGGTTTTCTTCAGTAATGTGGCTCCAAATGTGTGTTTTCCCCTTTAAGTTTAAATCAATTAGAAAGTTGTTTATTTAGCAGGCGGCACAAAGACAACAAAAGGTGAAAGTAACCTAGAAAGCACCTGCAAAAACGCCCTCCTTCGGCACGCCCCTTACGTGTTAAATGTCTGGCACCTGCCCGAGCTTTCTCAACTTTCCGCTAAAGACAGAACGATACTGAATCTGCCTTTAATTAACTCTCCCCGTTCCTAAAATCGAACACACACCACGCCGCACTTTTAATGTTAGTATCCCAAATTGGCATCTTTATTTGAAGGTGGTGGTGGTGGGGGTAATCATCTTTATACACCCTGTGTGTGTTTGTGTGTGTTTGAGAAAGAGAGTCAAGTCAGCTAACGGAGAAAAACATAATGTGCAAACCCACCATCGACCGCGCATAATGCACCGTTAACAAGACGAGTGTCCCTTAATAGTCAAAGAGACGTTGGCTGCAAGCGGCGGCGAACACGAGCCTGTCGTGACAGCCACTGATGCTAGCTGTGTAGCGAGGTAGCAGGAGCAGGAAGCTAACTCGTCTCTACAACAACCGCCATTTTGTACCTTTTGCATTTGACATCGCCATAACAACGGCCTGCTTGGGTATGCATCTATGGCTGCGTCGTCATGGCAAGCGAATTTCAGTGTCACACGGATAAGCAGCAGGCGCGAACTACCGAACACAAGAAACTCAACTGGTTATCAGAACGACGGCTAGCTTGCAGCCTAACCCCCCCAGCTAACACTGGGAGGCAGTTGCCTGTTATGGCTACTGAAACAACAAGGGGGAAAAGCAATAGCACAAATCAGCTGAAGCGTTAGAGGACATAAAATGCTATATATCATATTAAGAGCTTCACCTCTGGTTCCACGTGTGTATTTCCCACTGGTAAAATATCTTCTTTTATTTTTTATGGCGGATTCAGTTGTTGTTGTTGTTGATTCTCGTTGCTGGGTTCTTGTCGCCAGGGCTACCGTGGCTATGGCGCTTCGTCCTCACCAGGGCAACTGTTGCTACCCACCCGCTCCCTTCCCTCCCCCTTCGCTGCTGTGATTGGCCGAGAGCTGCCAAATCGTCTTAAAGTGACAGCGCAAGGGAAATTTTTACTACAAAGCCTTCCACGCCCATTTGTGGAAAATCCCAGAGGTGGATGCTCCCAGTAAAAATCCCAGTAAAAGTAAAGGTTTGTTTTGGTTTGTTGTTAAATTGTGAATAAAACCAATGCACAGGCTATACGTGTACTAGTCATTTAAATGGATGATGCTGATTTATGTGTGTGGAGCATCTGGGTACATTGAAACCAAGTTCATTCAGGGTGCATTAATAGCCTACCAGAGGCTAAGGAACAGTGATTTTATTGTAATATATTTCTTCCTTCCTTTATACTACGGATTCATTTTTACAATAATGTGCATACCGGCATGCTTTACAAAATAAATGAATAAATAAAGCAAGGTTTAACAGAAACACAAGGCTATATAAACAAAAATGTAAAAAGTTTTGAAAGAGAGATTAAAAAAAAATAAATAGTGAATTTGAGATTCTTGCTTGCCATCATAACAACTTATAGCTGATTACATATATGCATCTGGCATTTGCCTGCCCTCAGTTTCATTATACAACTGAATTTATAAGTTGTTTCCAAACGCCACAGGTTTATTTAGTGTGGTCTGTAGCATTTTGATATTGCTCCCTTGACCTCCACAGGCTGCTTCAGTATGACAGTGTTTTAACAAGTGTCAGGGTGGACACCCTCCCAAAATGCCATTTTGTTAGTTTGTTATCATCATATTAATTACAAATTCATCACCCCCATTGTAATTTCCTAAATGAGCGACCTTTGACTATGTGCATACGCAGATAAGAATGTGTTTTATTTTTCTCTGACTCATAATAAGACTTCCGTGTTATCAGACTTTGGAAATGTCACTGGTCCAGTCTCAGTTCTTCAGTTCACCTTTTGGCAAAGAGCTAACAGGATGAGCCATTTGCCGAAGAAAAGGTAAGTTATACATAAGGAATTTTTACATAGGTTAACTGTGTCGCAGGTGGCGTAATGAATTAGGATACTGATCACAAAAGTCTGAATATATGCCTGTAATATTATTAAATCTCATCAAGGCAATTAAAGAATGCATGCATAGATAGACCTAACAGGTTAATTCTTTAATTTTGCTTTTTTAAAATACATAATACATATAGATTCAATTAGATTTGTTTGAATATTTTTTAATAGTCATTCAGCTTCCAATGCAATGCATGGTATTTGCAAGGAATGACAGAAATATGTGCTATACACATTATAACATTATATGCATTTATGTGTATTTTTTTTTTAAAAAGAGCAAGAGGAGATATGCAAGAGTATATATATATATATGTGTGTGTGTGTGTGTGTGTAAACTTTTGTTCCTATTTGATATACAGTATGTGTGGGAAATTATTTATAATTAGTATAATGAACAGATTTAATTTTGTTATAACTGGTTGTCAGTGATTACCATCTGTACACATCATTTGTTTTCTGGTAAAATTATGATATAGAGGGACAAAATGCATCAGATGTTTAAACACAAGCACAGATTATAGATGACTCTAACACATTCATTAACTATGCCACCTTTGGCCTTCTTTTTGTCTCCATAAAGGTCTCTCACTGTATCTCTCATTCAAATCTGTTCTTGTCAGAGGCGGCCTGCATGCGCAGTATGCATGTCTCCTTTTAGGGGTACAAGCACCTTTATAAGCCGCACCTGGGTCACCTAAAAAGTCATTGCTTATGCAAAGAGCGAGTTCAAGCAAATATTCTCCTCCCACTTTTTGCTTTACAACTATGTGGAAAGCGGTGGTGCTGGCTGTGTGTCTGCTTGTGGCCGGCGTTCAGCCCATGGATGACCCGACATATGGGGTGAAGCTCTGCGGCCGCGAGTTCATCCGGGCGGTCATCTTCACCTGCGGAGGTTCACGATGGAGACGGTCACTCAGGAGTTTAGGTAAGACTGGTGATGCTGCGTCGCCATCACTTTTACCTTCTGCAACCCAGGTTCAAAATTTCTGCTTGTGACCGGCTGTGGTTCAGGTGACAGAGCAAGGTGTCTGCTGGCTGGAAGGTCCCCGACTCCTCCAGTCTCAAATAGCTTTGAGCAAGATACTGAAAACCAAGCTGCCCCTGATGCATCTGCTGGAGTGTGTAAATGTCAGAAAGCACTTAAGCATAGATGAATGTGCTATGCGAATGCCACTTGAGCTGAAAGGTGCTGTTTACCATCCATGACTATGTAAATTATTTAATCTGGTATATAACATGCTTATTAATTATGTAAGATCTGTTCATTACTAATTTCTTACCATTAATATCCTTACATCCATGTGAATGAATTGTGTATGGTGGGCTTTCTGTTACCTTTCTCTGCTCGTTTGTGTCAGCGTGCAGGCATGCAGAAAAATTAAGGAAGGAAATTATCTGTAATGCTAAGTGTAGAATGACTCAGTCAGTATTTAAAGTTTGAGTTGGCTAGTGATTGATTACATGCAATCTGTTTACAAAAAGTGACTGACTGCTAATTAATTTTATAGCTTTTTAAAATCACTGGCACTACTTTACACATTATTATTACTGCTAATAATATCATTATCATTCTTGTTGTTTTGCCTAAAATCTACTGGTATTTTATCGGCGTGGTGTTTGTTTGTATGTTTTTTACTCTATACCTCAATTGTATTTTTGCATTTTGTATTTTTATTTTGAAATTTTTCTGTAACCTCTGGTTTACAAATTTCCTTTTAAATAATTCTATAATCGTCTCTGATTGCACTTTATTATAGTTACATTTTCACTGGTTTACATTTTTATTATGCCTTTGAAATATGATATAATCCATGCATCCGGTCTCTCCTGTTCAGGGTATATATAATATAGATATAATATGAGTTAAAATAAGTTTTTTTTTATAGTAATCGATGCAGTTAAGTCATGTATAGTGCATCTGACATACAGTAGAATAATAAACTCCACTTACTGGCAGTCTTGTGACCTCACTCAAAGGAGTTGAGTCAGGATCAAAGATTCAAGAAAAACTGTGTGGCCATAATTTTAGTATATTTTTGTTGTTTAATATTGATTTAATTTAAAAGTATTCAGATTAGAGTACATTTCAAAATGTGTGTGCTCTCAACCCTGAAAGTGTGATGTTCTGAATCAAAGAGCCTTGATTTTCATTTACTATAATGATGCACACTGAACCATATCTATAAACTGGCAAATGTTTATTTGAGCATCTAACCCAGCAGGCACATCTGGCAACGATCCAACGGGTTCTCACACTCCCTCCCTCCATTATATCATCTCCAGCAATAATGAAATGCAAATAATGCACATATTTAACTTGGCTGCAAGAGAAACACATTCCTTAAAGCTTCACTGCCTACTTTCACTCCCACAGATGTTTCAGAGGAGCCATTCACCTCCCCTCAGGAGGAATTCTCAGAGGCCTTGAAACACAACTTTGGGGTGGAGAGTCTCCTTCAAAGAAACACAGATTCAAGCTCCGTATCCAGAGACAACCAGGAGGGCACGTTTACCCGGTCTTCCCGTTCATTCATCACCGAAGAGATACTGGAGGCACTTCGCAAAGCTGATCGCAAGGGCCGGGATGTGGTGGTGGGTCTCTCCAACGCCTGCTGCAAGTGGGGCTGCAGCAAGAGCGAGATCAGCTCTCTCTGTTGAGGGTCAATATATGCAATCTGAGGCATAATGTACACATTAATAAACAAACAGAGACACAAATATGCACACATTTATTTACTTTTTTTGTGAATTTTATATCCTGCGTATTTTTGTTCAGTAAACTCTGATCTGTTTAATGTGTTTTATTTTTAGTATCAAGTGAATGTTGATGTGGCTGATCTATAAAGAGACGGGTTTCTGTGCTTTGTAAAGTCTTAAGTCGTTTTCTTTTACATTACCAGTTGGAGCTTTGATGCCGGGACTGACGAGAACTCGAGGGAATAAAATGCTTTGCTGAAATCATTTGAGAGCAACTTCATAAAAAGACACGTTTGGAAATTTGATTTTTCGATTCAATCTTGCATTCATGTCATATGGCGCGGAGCGGTGAATGAATGGAACGTTGAGACCATCAAAATGTCAAAAACTGTGTTATAATTAACATAAAGTGAAAAATAGATACAGGCCTACACAGCAAGCTTGCTTTCCATGAAGTGTGGTGCTGTGGCATATTTTGCATTTGTGGCATTCTCACTTCCTTCAAAACATGCTTCAAGTGGTGGAAGAAATAAAACGTTAAAATGTACAATACCCACGTCACTGCAGCATAAAAATGGCTATTGCTTGGGGGAAACAACTGAACTATACTTGAAATCTTTTTGTGCTATTAGTGTAGGTTTCCACAGCGGATTTGCTCCTTTCAGTTTAGGTTTTAATGTCTGTTCAGTTTCTTTGAACATGGTATTTATCTAGGTCAGGAAGTTCACAGAAAGTATCACAATACAATTGGAACACTGCATAGTACAAACATCCCACTCTTGGAAAACGCAGGCACCAATAGCTTCTGACGCTTGTTGATAAATTTGAATACACTGGCAAAAACTTAAAGACAGAGACACTTCCTGCATATTTTCATGCTATTGTAGTTAGTTTTATATACAAAATATTGTTTCAGTTCAGTTCATGCAGCTTTAGTTTATAGCTTCACTTTATCTAATTGATAACCTTGATCTACCCCGGTGATACTCGACAGCCAGTACTGGGTTGAACTGGATTAATTCTTCGCGGCACAGAATCAACAAAGTGGAAAGATTCCTCAGAGATTTTGGTCCATGTTGACATGTTTGCATCACACAGTCGCTGCAGATTTGTCAGCTGCACATCCATGATGAGAATCTCCCGTTCCGTCACATCAAAAACGGGTGCTCCGTTAGACGGAGATGATCAAGAAACTAGTTTGAGATGATCTGAATTTTGTGGCATGAAGCATCATCACGCTGGAAGCTGCCATCAGAAGCTGGGTATACAGTGGTTATAAAGGGATGGACATAGTCAACAATAATACTCTAACCCTAACCACCAACAACCGGAATCGTTGATACGATGGAGCCATGCTTTTGTCATCAGACCAGGCAACATTTTTCCTGTCTTCCGTTGTCCAATTTTGGTGAACCTGTGTAAACTGTAGCCTCAGTTTCCCATTCTTGGCTGACAGGAGTGGCACCCGGTGTGCTCTTCTGCTGCTGCAGCCCATCTTCTTCAAGCTTTGACGTGCTGTACATTCAGAGATGCTCTTCTGTATACCTCGGTTATAATAAGTTACTGTTGCCTTCCTATCAGCTCGAAGCAATCTGGCCATTCCCCTCTGACCTCTGGCATCAACAAGACATTTTCTCCCTGAGAACTGCTGCTTGCTGGATATTTTTTTCTTTTTCTGACTCTAGAGATGGTTATGTGGGAAATGCTAGCTCAGCAGTCCTCAGACCAGCCCGTCTGACACCAACAACGTGCCACATTCAAAATCTCTTAAATCACCTTTCTTTCTTTACGGTCTACGAGTCTGTCTTTTTATCTGTTTCTTCTACTTGTGGCTCTCTCTTTTTCTCTCCCACTGTTGATGTGTGTGTGTGGGTGGGTGTATGTGGTTAACTCCCATGTGCCATCACCTGATTTACAGTTTAAACTTTCAGTTGACGGCTGATTGTTGAGCTAACATTGTTAGGGAGCCGGCTCCTTCTCGTTTGTATGTTTTGCTCCGTGACCATTCCTTGCCTCTCTTCTCTGTGCAGAAACTTGGAAGCAAACCTGAGTGAGTAACTGGTAAAGGGAGAGTTAACTGTGGAGAAAGGAGTCTGTGGAGCTTCCTGTGTTTGGACTTTGGATTTTCTCTAACTGGAAATCTTTGCCTCAAACTTTGTGATCAATCTTGTTAATATTTTTCCGCAAGTCCTGCGTTTGGACTCCAACCTGCTTAGTGATCCGTGACACTTCCCCATTCTGATGCTCAGTTTAAACTTCAGCAGGTCGTCTTCAGCATGTCTGTATGACTGAACGCACTGAACTGCTGCCTTGTGATTGGCTGATTAGATATTTGTATTAATGAGCAGCTGAACAGGTATACCTAATAAAGTGGTGAGTGTAGACTTTTAATTAAAATTACCTTCTCCAAAGGTTTCACATCAATACCTTTAGAGAACTTTCCTATAATGTTTTTAAAGCTTGAAAACACAACCTTCAGGGGATTCTTCCTCTGAAACAAACTTACACCTAACAAAAAAAAACCAAAAACAAAACAAAACAAAAAAATATATAACAGGAAATTATGGTGTGTTCAAAAGTTTACATAAGCACAATATACTTTATAAACTAACTTACGTTAGTAGCTGTCGTTTTAATTAGACACTGTCATAGAAGCGCTCAAAAAATAAACAGAAAATTTAAGCAGAAGTACCTCAAAGTTCAGCAACCTACGGGTATTACACCACGTTTATCACGTGATCTATTTTTTTAATCATGAAAAGCCTCTGTGTTTCTTTCTTTCAAAGGTACTTCGGGTAAGTGTAACTACAGTAAGTATGACTAACATGTTTTCGAGCGCGCACGCGCGTGTGTTGGCGTCACTGGCAATTCCAGCAACAGGGCGGAGCAACCCGGCAACTGTAAAGAGGAGCAATTTCTAACTTTACACCAAAGTTTTTCTGCTCAACGAGCTGTGCATTCCTAAAGAACATGAGCGGCTCACGTCTCAGCGTGTCTCACTCGGAGGTAAATAATCTGTACTTAATAACACTTTATAACACTTCATGTTTGCTTAGAAATAAAACAAACAAAAAGCGCTTTATTATATTTTGGGACAGAGCAAAGTTGAGAATATCTGGTTATTTTGTACTGTTTACCATTATCACAGAGACGCGCCTTATTTCACAAGCTGACACGCTTCAGTGCATCAAAGAGGAAGTCTAAAACTGGCGGATAGTCTGTGAACGTCTGCGCTATTTACGCCAGATGTAGTATCCTGTAGTTGCTCCACATGCTGGAGCTGCAGCTCACTGCATCGACTGTTTCTGTAACACCAGCAGAGTTTTAGCTTGTGAGGTTTTTTTTCTTTTCTTTTTTCTTTTTTTCATTTTATGTGTGTGTTCCTGTTGTGTGTGTGTGTGCTGTTCTAGGCACTAGAGGCCCCGGTCCAAATGTGATGGCCACACCTAAAACAAGGTGGGTTCTGTCCATCTTGGTCATCAGTGTCTCTGCTGCAGCACCAGCACCAGGTGAGCCTGTTCAAAAAAATTGTGCACAAGTCACATAAATAGTACTTGCATCTGCATTCAAAGGGAAGTGTTGTCGCTGTTTACTACACAATTTTAACAACACGATAAGCGCAACACTCTAACGCCCTGTTACACTAACCCATTTTAATGTGCTGGTTTCATTACATTCAATCAGCCGTTTTACTTACTATTTATTTATTTACTTACTTTGTTACAGATTTTACTTTATTATATCGGCTGCTCTCTTTTTCACGTGTCACCACAGCTGAATGCCCGTTCTGACGCAACCCCACAGGGATCTGTGTCTCCTGTTGCCTGATATTTTTATTCAGGCTTATTTTACTTTATCGTATTTGTTTATTTTTTTCTGATTAAGATATTTGTTTTATTTTATTGAGCAACAGATATCAGATGCTTATCTAAGTAATTCTGTTAGACATTTTTTGAGTTTAACTTAATTTTTATTTATCTTATATAATACGGCCTTCTTTGTTTAGTAATACTTTAGATGTAACAGTTTAATAAGAAATGGTGACGCCACCCACGAGCAGATCAAATCTTGAGCCTCCAGGAACATGGTAAATAGGTGAAGTGACTTACTGAAACATGTGCAGTCATACATGGAGATACGGTATATAAGGTAAAAACAGAGTTTGTACAATTCTGGTGAGTTTGAAAGTCAATATTTGCTGTGACCGCCTTTATTCTTCAGCACAGCCTGAACTCTCTGAGGCAGCTTCCTTGTTATTTCTTTAAGTAGTCTTCAGGAGTAGTTCTGCAGACTTCTTGAAGGACATTCAAAGCTTTTCTTTGAATGTTGGCTGCCTTTTGTTACGTTCTCTATCAAGATGATTCCACACTGCTTCAATAATGTTGAGGTCTGAGATCCAGGGAGGCCAAACCATTGCGTGCATCCACTTAGCTGCCTCTGAAAAATCTTTTAAAAAGCAGTTAAACCCTTTCTGTTTAATCAGTCCTTCTGTTGACATTCTTTTTTTTTTTTTAATTTATGTTCTCTACTGATATTTGTTTGTTTGTATTTTAATAGTTGTACAGCACTTTGTGACTTTTATGTGAAAATCACCATATAAATAAACTTTACTTACGTATTTACTACCCACATATGCTTTTACTGCACTGGCAGTGTGTTTGGGATCATTGTCATGCTGAAAAATGAAGCTGTTGCCAAGGTGGTGTTGCACGGCAGATCAAAATCTGATGCTACTTTTCTGTGTTCACAATTCATCAAGATCCTTAACACCACTGGCTGAAATGCAGCCCCAAACCAAACCACAAAACCAGCCTTTTGGTCCAGTTCTTGTGTCGTTGGGCATACCTCAGCCTTTTCTCCCTGTTTCGTTTCCTTAAGAATGGCTACTTGACAGCCGCCCTTCCACTAACACCATTTCTGATGAGGCTTCAACAGTAGATGGATCAGCAGAAGGGCCAAATGCATCTCTCATGTCATGTGTCAGGTCTTTGCTCAATTTATTCCCTGTTTCTCAAGGACATGACTTTCAGATATTGTTCATCTGCTGTAGATAATTTTTGAGGCCCGGCACTTCTTCTTTTGTCTTCCACTTGTCCGTTTTCCTCACACTGCACACCATGCTGAAATATGCCAAGTTTTCAGCTGACAGCTCTTTGGGAATCGCCTTGTTGGGGCAAAAATACTATTTGATGCCTGTCAAACTGTTATCGCTGGCATTTTCTTAGATTCAGCTAAAGAAATGGGAACAAATGCATTTTTGTGACAGACTGCTTTCACCCAGTTACATGGAAATGCTATTCATGAGTTAATGAGTATCTGAGTTGCTGAGTAAAGAACTGCACTCCACAATAAGAGAAAGTGAGCTGAGAGCTTTATATGCATCACCTTTCCCTGAGGCCGAGCGCATTACATATGACTCCACGTGCTCGGATCAGGTCACATTCCTGTAAATGCTGTTATTTGGTGACCTGCCCATCCCACCTCTAACCTTTATTCCTCATTTTTTGTCCTGTTTTTAAAGGGAAGTGGTGACACTGGAAGACCACAATTGTCTGAACCCAAACTGTACGAAATGCACGTTTCCTGTTCTGAAATCTGCTTTCCTGCAACAGTGTGCATATATTGAGCCGGTTACTGTTAAAAGTGAAGAAGCTTACAAGAAACGAGCAAAGGTGCCAATCTCGTGATGAGTCGAATCAATGGTGTGCGCGTATGTGAACAGATAGGCGGATGTACAGGCAATTTTTCTTTCTTCCTGTGGTTGAAAACAGTCTCAGCTCTGTCGTTTTTCTCCCCCTTTCTTCATCATCGCTCACTTCCTCGCTCATTATGATAACAATTGCAGTTGCCTCTCTAAAACGCTGCTCTTAATAAATGTTAAGCAAGCGGAAGATCTGCTCAGAACTGAGAGTAAATGAGCCGTGTTCAGGTTCATTTCTCCGCTCGTTGCACATGTCTGAGTTTGTGAGTCATCGTAGCCGGGTAATCGTGCTACACTGGGTCAGCTTGCTTGTTGTGACTCATGGTGCTATTGTCAAATATAATTTTAGAGCAGACATTTTGTCACTGTCCAGTCTTTCTTTTTTTTAGGAAATGAGACAAAGAAGCCTGGATTGTATCATCCACAGCTTTTAAAATAGTTTACTATTAAGAACTGTGGGAAACTAGCCTCCAACAGCAGAACACAGACGCACAGTTAAAGAGTGTCTACTATAAACCTACAAATACTCAGTGAGTGGCTGGAGAGCCACGTTGGAAGGACTACAGAAACCGACTAGAGAAGGGAGCTAAAGCTGGTTTTGGGAGGAGGGAGAGTGCACGGCAGGAACAGTGTGTGGTCTAAGTAGTGATGATCTTGGAGTGGACGAGTGCAGGTTGGACACCAAGGTGGGAGCTCGTCGCCAAGCTTGGACAGATGGACACACACACACATGCAGAGGGCTTTTCTCAGTTCTTTATCCTGTACTGCCTCCCTCCTCTGTCTTCCATGCCTGGAAGCATGAGTGTAGGTTTTCATTTGAGCATTGGTATGACACATTAAGGTGCACATCTGGGGAAATTTTTGAGCATCATAGGCTTAATTTCCTGCATTTGTTTGATATTTATACACACATTTGATACTTTTCTACATCGGTTTATGGTAGAAATGTCTAATTAAAGTAATGGGAAAACCCAAAAATCAGGCACTGTGTGGAATTCAGCATACACTCACCTGCCACTTCATTACTAGTACTGAGTTGGACCCACTTTTACCTCCAGAACTGCCTTAATTCTATATGGCATAGATTCACGAGGTGCTGGAAACATTCCTCAGAGCATATGGGCCATATTGATATGACAGCATCACACAGTTGCTGCGCATTTGTCAGCTGCACATCCAGATCCAGATCTGTGGAGGCCATTTGAGTACAGTGAGCTCCTTATCATGTTCAAGAAACCAGTCTGAGATGATCTAAGCTTCGTGTCTAAACCCGTCCTTGACTTCACATAACAGGCTGTTCGTAGCCTGAGCAGTCCAAGCCTTGACATCTTCTGTCCAGCGTTTTTGTGGTCGGCCTCGTCGTCTTCCCCTTTCGACTGTTCTCTGGAGGATTGTTTTGGACAAGGAGTCATGTCTTGCAACGTCCCCAAACCACTGAAGCTTCCATCTTTTCACCATTGAGAGCAGGTGTTCTTGGGGTCCTGCTAAGGTGGTGACTTGTCCTCTGACATCCAAGATGCAAATCTTCCTCCCAGCTGGTCTTGGGATGCTGAAGCTACCGTGGAGTCCTGTAGCTTCTGTAAGTCAAACCTGATCCGAGGGTTTGCAGTGGGATGTTGTTTTTTGAGCTTCAGTTTCGTGACTAAGAGAACTAGGTCATGGTCGCTGCCTGTGTCCAAGTGCGTGCTTTACTGATGCTAGATTCAAACTGCTAGGTAGTCAGAATGAAGTGCATTTGGTTATGAGCTGGCCATTTGGTGCGTGCCAAATTATTGTGGATCGTTTGTAGGGGAAGAGCGTGTTGGCCAGTGTGAGCCTATGAATATGTGCAAATTCTAGCAGTCTTAGGCCCGTTCCTTTGTTTCTTTCTTGGGATATTTTTTGATTGCTTCCTCCAGATGTTCATAGAAGAGCTGTGGGTGCATATTTCATGATCGAGATGTTCTTGGGCTTGGCAGCTATTCTTATTGTGATGATTCTGCTGGATATGGGTGTACAGCTAATGACGCTACTAAGGATTCCCTTGCGTACCATGAATGCAACACCTTGTTGGTGACTCTTTTCATTCCCACTGTACCATAATTTAGTAATGGAGTAATGGAGCTTATAGGAATTAATTCTTTTGCTTCTTTCATGTTTTTATTGGGGTTGACAAATTCATGTTTTAAACTGTGGGGGATGTGTCCCCAGTGTCCCCCCCACTGACATCTTCATCCCCTCACTCTGTGATGACTGCAGCTCCTCATGAAGTCATGCTTCAGCGGGTGCCGAAACGTCACTTAATTAAGGCGTAGGCTGGAAATGCAGCAGCAGGGCTTTCTTTAGTGGAAAGAGGAACTTCAAATCACAATCTTCTGTGAATAGACAGAATTCTGTATTAGACTTGTGGTCATCACTTGTTCCAAAAAGCGCCTACACGCTCTTTCTATGAGGCCCATGCCATTTAGTTTACTACTAAGACACTTTCGAAATTACACATCTGTATGTGTGTGGGCTTTACCTCAATATCGGACCAAAACACATGCTAAACCTTTACATTGTGGGGTTAGTACGGCTGCATTAATGTAGACTGTGTGTTTGAGGGCTTTATAACCCACTTCCACTTAAAGCCTCCATGAGACCGTGCGAGGGGAGTGAAAGTGTGTATGGCTTGGAATTAGACCAGACATCCAGATGAAAGAGGAACAAATAGTGCCGGGCACAGCAAACCCTACCCCTGGCAGAGGTTTTAGCTGATCTGAATGTATGTCCATCTCACAAACATTTCAGTCTCCACACAATTCAATCACAATTTGATTTGTTGGGTGGGCGATAATAAAGGAATCGAGTGATCGCATTGATAGAGGCTCAGAATCTGTGTCATATATTCGTGTATCCAGATCATATCCCGAACAAAATGCTCCATGCCCGTGGACAATAGTGATATGCTTCTTACTGCAACAAATGAGGGTGTTGTGTCTTTTTGCAGCTGAGCTACAGTACCAGTCAAAAGTAATGAGATGCCACACAAATTATTCGTGCCAATCCAAAAAACAGTTTGTGTCCACCACAAGACAGAGGGACACATCGCAGGTCTGACGCTCAACAGGTGTGTCACTCCTCCTGTTGTACACCTGGAGACAGCAGTTGCATTACAGTCTGCCTTTGGTGGCTTTTTGGTAGCATCTGCCTTGTTCATGACTACACAACACACTAAACACATTACACACTAACAATACACTCCAAAAACACTCTAAAATCTCTCAAATTTAAAAACTCGCTATCACTATCGCTGTCTGTCTTTCGCCCCCGTCACTCCTACAGCTTCACCAAATGTTGTCATATAATTGTTGCGTGTTGCCATATAATTTTTTGATTGGTCGATGTGATATGTGGTAAAAATTTCCACCAGTAGGAAAGGGGATGTTATTTATTTTGCTTGCGTATTCTTTCAATTTTTCTGGATTTTTTAAATTTATTTATTTATTTTTACTTTGACCCAATTATGGCAAAAAATTTAATCAGGTGATCAAGGGGTCGTTGGGGTCATCTTTCATGCAAATTCGGTGTGTCTATGCGCTGATACTACGCTTCAATAGAGACGAAAAAAAACGGAATTAAAAAAAAGAAAAACGTTCGCAGCGATATGAGTTGTAAATGTGTTTGTGATTTTTGTGTAGGGTTTGTAGTTCACTTTGCCTTATTGTGAGTATTTTAGTTTTAAAATGCAAACAAAGTGTGTCAAATTTCATCATGATAGATGCAAAATTCAGTAAGATATGAATTTTAAGATTTTACCAGTAATGAGAGATAAAAATTGTGGTGACCTTGACCTTTGACCTTAAAAATGCAAACATATATTCGCGGGCCCTGAGAGAATATGTCCACAAAGTTTCATCAGTTTTGTTTCCAAACCTTTTGAGCGATATTGCAAACAGACAGACAAACTTACCTCCCTGTCGGTGGGGGAGGTAACAATGCCGCGTTCCCCCCCTCTGGGGGCGACGTAATGAGAAACAAAGATGCTTTTTGGAGTACCTATGAGGAATGTATAAAGAAGGGGTGGCAAATACGTGTTCCTTTTGCATTCATAAGGTTCATTAGTTATTAAAGATGATCAAACTCTCTGCCTTCACGGGAGTGAGGATGTCTCATTTTGCCTCAACTCTTTCAACTCTTTTCTGCTCGTGTCTCTTCCTTGGCTGAGTGCGAGAGGAAGCGATACAAGAAAGGAATTCAGGATGTGTAAAATAAGAAATGAATTGAGGAGAGAGAGAGAGAGAGACAGAAAGGCAACAACAATGAAAGGGAACACGAGGAAGGAGAAAACAGTAGAAGTGAGGAAGTTACCGCCGGGATCAAAACAGTTATATGGTAAAGTTTTTGTCTCAGACTTCTGGAGGAGCTCAGAAATATAAAAGGAGAGATATCTTCCCTCCCATTTCTCCCGGAATAATGAAAGAATCCTAAACACACAAAGAGAAGCAGGATGGAAAATCAGGGAGGGGCAGGCATTCACACATGAAAAGAAAAGGGAGTCAAACTAAAATGAAACATGAAACATAAAACATAACGAAAGTGGCTTTGAAAATAAAACAGGAAACAATCACAAACAAAACCTGGGCCGTTAACGGTGACTTTTGCTTCTCTCTTTTATCTTTTACTCTGTTTTTTTTTCAGGTCCCCCAGTTACTCCCTCTAATCTTCACTGCTTTAGACCATGTGATGAGACAGACTGCCATGTGGACATACAGTGTATTTGGGATTCAAAGCCAGAGCCTGAGAACCCCACAAACTACACCCTGCACTGGGAGCCAGCAAATAGCAAGTAAACACAAAGACAATATGACTTCATTTGCCCAGCCATTTGACAGCTTTAAATATTAGGAGACTCCCACCCTTCTGAATTTGTCTTACTCCTCTCCCGTTGTCGTGCCTCGTCTGTTTCGTGTTTTCTTTCAGGGACGGGGACGTGATCGGTGGGATCAGTCTAAATCGTCACATTCCTCGACAGGACTTCTCCGGTGAAGGAGAACTTCGTGTTTGGGTCGAAGCGAGCAACCAGCACGGTTCTGCCAGATCTCAGGAGGTCGTCTTTAACGCAGAAGATATCAGTGAGTCCGGCCGGCGCATTGTGTCATGACACCACCACAAACAGCAGCAATCATAATCAAAGTTCCTAACACCTCAGCGGAAAAATGTTGATTTTTTTTTCTTTGATGTTTGTTTTCAAATGACTGATTTTCATTGAAGTTATTTTAAAGATTAAACTGCTTTTCAGTCATCTCTCTCTCTCTCTCTCTCTCTCTCTGTAGTTAGGCCACCATCTCCTGTAAACATATCAATCGATCAGGAGCCTCTAGAGATTATGTGGAGCGGTTCCTGCATAGAGTCTTTTAAATCCTGTGACATCCGATATCGGAAGGAGGGAGACGAAGGCTGGCCGCAGGTGTGTTTAGTTTAGATTTTCTTTCCTTCCCTATTAATGGGCCATACCAATGAACAAAGAAATAAATAAAATATTGTCCTTAAAAAAAACAAACTTACTTTGCAAGTAAAACTGTATGTTTTTGATAGTCTAGACAGACGCTGAAAGTATGCTCAAGCTTGTTTTGTTTTTTCTTCCCTGCACAGACAGAGAATGTAGTACTTGGCAGTTACACGGTGCCGGACGCTGAGCCTTTCACGGTTTATGAATTCCAGATTCGATGTACCTGTGACAAAGGATTACCGAGCGACTGGAGCAAAATCTACAGTATCAGGAGTGCGGAGTCAGGTGAGTCCTCATTTGTAATAATAATAATAAGAAGAAGAAGAATGGCACCTTTCAAGGAACCCAAGGTTGATTTACACAGAAAAAAGTCACATTAAAGGAGTCGGTGAATAGGTGAAATTTCAACTGCTTTTTAAAATGGTCCCGGCTGCTTTTTTTTCTTTTCCTTTAACCATTAAATGATTTTTGAGAAAAGTGATTATTTGTTTATTCGCCGTATGTTTGATCAGAATATGGATATGCACATTCATGCAGCATAATAATGTGTTTTGGGGTTTTTATTACAGACAAGCTAGAACATGTTAATTAGGGAGCTTTACAGGTGCTGATAGGTGGATTAGGTTACCTTAATTTTGCCAGCCTTTGTGCCAAAGTACCAGCCAACTGTAATTCTCAAAATACTTCTTTAAGCTGACACATTCTCCTCTTGCCGCTGTTGTTCAGAGCCTCTCGGAGAGGTGGATGTATGGAGGGACTGTGGGATTTCCCCTACAAGCGCTGACTGTGTTCTGACTTGGAAGGTAGGTTGAGAACTAATTCGCTCACTCTGCTTTGCTGTGTGCCAGCTCACCCCTCACACTCCTCACCTTTTTTTTTAATTCCCCCCAGAATCTCTCTATCTCTCAAGCTCGCGGTTTCATTCTTGGATATGAACTCAGACTTTCCAACAGCAACGGCTCTGTCTCGCTGATTAACGTGTCCGTGACTGAGACAAGCAGCCAGTATGTGCACGACAAGATGAAATGGCGCCTCACCTCCCCTCTAAAGGATGTGTCATCAGTCAGCATATCAGCCTATAACGCTCTGGGTGCCACAGAGCCATCTTTTCTACTTAGACCGTCCGCAGTATCAGACTGTGCAGACTTTCATAAAAGTATGGAAAGCTTACTCACAGTAATAGCTCCTAACTCTCAAATAGGGGGTACTTTTAACCTTAAGCATTTGTCTCTCGCTAAGGTGAAGATGCTCTAAAACTTGACCTAAAGATGAATGAAGAGACCCTCACCGTGTCCTGGGAACCACCGTCTCAGGTCTCTGATGACCTGACAGAATATGTGGTGCAATACAAGCAGGCAGGATGTCCTCCTGGCCAAGGGTTCGACTGGATCAGAGTGAACAAAAGCCAGGAAAAAGCATTTTTTCAAGGTCTGTTTGATTTGGATACGTAATTAGAAAAGAGCTCTGCCATATTATTTCAAACATCTAACTTAGGAGTCTTAGAACGTGTCAAACATCATTAATTTAAAGAACGTGTGTCGATAAGATAACTCGATTAAATTGTGAACAGCCTGGTTGTATGCCTCCATCTACAGGTCAGTTTCAAAAGTACACGGCATACCAAGTGTCGCTGTTCAGTGTATCAAGCAGAAGTGAAGCCTGTCATCTCTCATCAGCGATTGGATATTCTCTTCAAAAAGGTGGATATTTCTGCTTCGTTCTTGTGCTCCTTTCTGCTCATTATGGCCTCTCTTCTTTCATCATAATAACTTGTGTTCTATGTGTGTGTGTTTTTTTCTTAATCAGCTCCATCAACAGTACACTTATTTAAGGTGGCTGCTATTGCTGACACTTCTGTGACTCTTTCGTGGGAGACCGGTCCCCTCCCCGAGCAGACTGCCCGGATCCTGTATTACCAAATTGTGTTGGATACACAAGAAGGTACATAGCAGAAAGCTATGCAGTACAGTACAGTACAATCATTTCTTGCTGATTTTTGCAAAGTTTACTGTTCACAGTCAGTAAAGAAGCCACTATGCATGTCTAAAATATAAAGTGCATTATATATGAAGGGGAAAAACAGAGAAAAAAATGGAATAAAGGAAGGAAGGACTGCATTGTTACCTCGCTCACTGAGGGAGGGGGAGGTTATGTTTTCACCCCTGTTTGTTTGTTTGTTTGTTTGTGTGTTCAAAAATCCCCATCATTGGTGAAAATTTTTATTCATATCTTATTGAATTTTTCATCTATTGCGATTAAATTTGGTAATCAGGTGTAAAACGTTACTGTTGATAATTCATTGTCTTTTTCTCATTTAAATTAAAATACTCACAGTAATTAAAAAACACAGTGAATTAAAAACCTTATATAGACATATACAATTCATATCTTGTGATATCTTTTTTTAGAGGATGCTATTAGGCTATTAGGGTTCATAAACTGAAAACAATATATCCAGATTATATCTGCTATTATCTGTGCATGTGGATCTAATTTCTGGCTTGATTTGATGGTAGCAGTAAAGAGCAGAGAGGAATGAGGAGGGGAGCCAGACTGAAACCCGGGCTGCTGCATTTAGCCAAAGGGCACAGGGGTGCCTGCTCATCCGCTGAGCTCATCTGGTGCCTGTAAATCAAATTTTTAAAAATCAAATTCTACAATCATATTTTACAGTTTTAAAAAGCCAATAAAATACATTCCTAGTCTTTGTGATCTAGTAATTTCTGATGGAGTATGACTACATTGGGTGGGATCTGTTGCAGCACAGAATCAGCACATAGAAAATTTGGGGTGGGTGAGGTATGCGCTGTGCTGGGTGCCCTTCCTACATATGTGGCCCAGATGTGCCTGCACAGTATCTCAGCCACTTGGGTTATGCTTCTGAGTGTACATTGTCTTAGAGTAAATGAGCAATGGTGCATGATGGGTTCAGTTGACTCGCACCACGCCTGAGAAGGATTTCCC
This sequence comes from Cichlasoma orientale, assembly GCA_034780415.1. Classification (NCBI taxonomy): domain Eukaryota; kingdom Metazoa; phylum Chordata; class Actinopteri; order Cichliformes; family Cichlidae; genus Cichlasoma; species Cichlasoma orientale. Next base: position 153,368 of record JAVDPK010002940.1, on the reverse strand, counting down.
TCCCGCCCCACTCTCCTGCAGGCTTGCACTCACGTTGCACTTAACTATCCGAGCAAGTTCACCTAAGTTTCCCTTAACATCACAGCTCCTCTTTCATAGTGCTTTTGCACAACCCAAGGAGCTCATGACTTTTGCATTTTGCATTTGGTGGCTCGACTGGGAAGAGATGACGCACTGCCCTCTCACATGCCTAATAGAACTACTTAACCCAGCAATTTTCACTGAGGCAGCTGTAATTGAGGAAGAAGTGGAGTTACATGCTGGGGTGCAGATAGCAATCAGACTCCAGTTGCACTGTGCTCGAGTCCAACTGAACTGCGTCCCAGCCCACCTTTTAAAGCGAGCCAGGCCATGGTTCGCTTAACCACGCTGGGCAATCGCACTGGTCATACAGACTGGACTCTGGGGATCAAATATGCTTGGACACATTTGTCTAGTGTGAGTACTACCTGCCACTATGCGCCAGAGTAGCTGGGATTTTGGGTCCCGTCTTCTATGGTAGATTCCTGCCTCTGTAGAGCTGATGCTTAGGGCCTGTTCTTGTCCTGCCTTGATCAGAGCCCTTTATGCTGTGTGTTTATATTCACTGGTAGGATTTCTTGATGTCATCCTCTTCCTCTCTGCCGATAATAGATCCCATGGAGAGTCCTGTTCTTTTCTTCTAAGGCTACCTCCTCTAAACTTGCCATTTACGCAATAACTAAACAGTCAATAATTAACCTTTATGCAGGGGTCAAAGTGGGATTTGGCACGTAGTAGCAGCACAGTGGGGGAGAAATGACTCATTTAGAAGTCACACAATAATTTGTACTGTGAGCTTCAGCAGATTTGTTTTCTTTGTGGTCAGGCTTGGATCAGCTGATCTGTGTTGCTGCCGGCTCTAAAGTTTACTACTCTTACTCAGCCTCCTACGATATATTTCAGCTCGTAATTCTTTGAGTATCGGGTCTGTCTTTGATATTGCTGCTTCTTCTACCTATGACCTACCCCAGCTGTGCCCACGGATACCACAGTCCACTGCCGGCATCCGTCAGTGTTAACTGTACCACAGTGGTGCAGACTACCCGGTTTAACCTGCTGTTACTGTCCAGTATAATCTTTAATAACAGAAAATGATTACAATTCGATTTGTTGTAAAAGGCATACATAACTTCAGCAGTACATCATCTATAGGTCTACAAAGAATTACAACATTACATTCAAGCTTTAAGTATGTAGCTCTATGTAGCGTAGTGGTTTACTGCTTGAACTGTGTGTTACACCATATTCCTCCATATTCGAATAACCCGAATAACTCGATTATAAAAAAATCCTTGACATTAATTTTTTGCTTCGATGCTTCGTTTAATCCACGACTCTGCAGCGCTCAGGTGTCACCATGTAAGTGCGAGGGCTTCACCTGCATTTGTGACTAAAAAGAGGCCTGCAGCACAAACGTATTTAGGAGCATGTGTGGGAATAAAAAGTATTCCAACATTAAGTTTACTTTTGTATTCTTGTTTTTGTGAGTGTTTCGAGTTATATTCCATTCTTCATGTTTTAGTTTATTCCAAGCTTCCTCAGTATCCTTTTGTGTCTTGTCAAGTCTTCATGTCTGTTGGTGTTTAGTTCCTTCCTGTTTTATTTTGATAGTCATTTGTCTCCTGTGTCCACTTTCCTTGATTACCTCAGTGTGCATATTTAAACCCTGCCTTTCCTTCCAGTTGTTGGCAGAGCATCTGTGTTGGATTCTGTTTGCCCCCAGCGATCTAGTAGCAGTCTAACTAGATTGATCGATCTGAAATAGAAAACAAACACCTAGATAAGGCATGTCCTGTGTATATATTTGATAAAGACTCTGCTTTTCAAACAAAAGATCATTTAAATGTGCCTTTGATTACATATAACCTCACTCCAAACATTATGTTTCTTCTAGTGTACAACGTGCGTTTACACCCAAATCATCAAAACATGACTTTCACGCTACCTGAGCTCAGTCCAAACCGGGACTATGAGGTGTGGATCAGCGCTATAACTGAAGCTGGACCTGGAGCAAACGTGTCCACAACGTTCACAACAAAACAGGGTCAAGATCTTGGTATGACAATATGTTTGAAATTGTTGTTTTTGCTTATTTTTGTTGCTGGGTGTAATTAATTTTTTTTCTAACAGTGACTGTTTCTCTCTCTTTTCTCAGGTTTCTTCATATCATTTGTGTCCATAATTGCAGTATTGATATTTTGTGGGTGTATTGCTTGTTTACTCAGGTGAGATGATCATCCCAAACTTGTTATCATGTACTTTATTTATTCTGAATAAATGTTAAATAACCCTAGAAATATAGACAAAAGCATCACTGTGTGCCAACAACATGGATTAAAAACATCAAACTTGTTCATTAAAATCTTGGTGTGAACCTAGGAATACACATACTTACACTTTTTATGACGCAACCTCCCAAACTGTGGAGTCTATAAGATCATGAAGTGTTAACTGATGTGCTGTTTCTGTTCCGTCTCTTGCAGTGTTTGTCTAGGACCAAGCAAAGCGTGTCCATTGATGCCTTCGTGTGTCTATGAAAAAGTGCCCGATCCCCGCAACAGCCACATCTTCAAACAGAAGAAGCAAAAGGTTAGTCCGGATGAAGGTTAATTGCAAGGTTTCTATAGATCCCTGAAAGTCTTAATAGGGGCTGAATTTGTTATAGTAAAATCACAGCCTGAAGCTATGTAAAAAATGGCCCTTTATTAGTGTCACACAAATCAGGAATACAGAAACAACAGCAGTCATACGGTCACGTGAAAGAGAAAGTTTTCACAGGAGTGCCGCGATCATCATTCAGCAGTTTGTCGAACCACCTTTAGCAACAACACCAAGTCGTCATCAGTTCCTGTATGACTTTAATCAGTCTTTCACATCATTGTGGGGGAATTTTGGCTCACGCTTCTTTACAGTGTTGCTTCAGTTCATTGAGGTTTGTGGGCATTCATGCACAGCTCTATTAAAGTCCTACCACAGCGTTTCAATCAGGTTCAGCCACTACAACAAGTTGATTCTTTTCTTTTTCAGCCGTTCTGTTTTAGATTTGCTGCTATGCTTGGAATCATTGTCCTGCTTGAATGGTCCGACAGATGGCCTCACATTTGACTCTAGAATAGTTTGGTATACAGAGGAGTTCATGGTCCACTCGGTGACTGCGAGGTGTCCAGGTCCTGTGGAGGCAAAACAAGCCCAAATCATCACCCCTCCACCACCGTGCTGACGGTTGGTATGAGGTGGTTTTCACTCTGCACTATAGCCAAACATCTCCACTTTGGTCTCATCTCTCCAAAAGACATTGTTTCACAAGTCTTGTGGTTTGTTCAGATGCAACTTTGCAAACCTAAGTTGTGCTGCCATGTTTTTTGGGTTTTTTTAGAGAGAAGAGGTTTTCTCTTGGCAACCCTTCCAAACAAGCCACACTTGTTCAGTCTTTTTCTAATTGTACTGTCATAAACTTTAGCATTTAACATGCTAACTAAGGCCTGCAGACTCTGAGACGCAGCTCTTGGGGGTTTTTGCAGTTACTCTGAGCATTGCACGGTCTGACCCTAAATTTGCTGGGACGTTCACGCTTGGGAAGATTTTGGTGTTGTGTTAAGACACACCAGAATGCTGCAGACCAGCAAACTCCCCAAAAGCTTCTGCTTTTATAGAGGTGCTCACATGTGCCGATGATTAATGAATCAAGCACATTTGATTATCAGCACATGGCTGCTATCCTCTTAATTACTATAGAATCAGTAAGGATGGACTTAGTTTTTCACAGGACCGCGTTCTTTTTCACATGACTGTATTTAATTTTGCGAACAGGACGCTCAAAGCAGATGTGCTGTCTGCTGGCTACTAATGACAAGAGTAAAAACAAAATGGGCTCTTCAATCGAGAGACCGGTACCAGCCAGTGTATACAGGTGACTGAACTTGGTCCAATCATAATCAAGGGATTGGAATCCAACATTTCTACAATTTGGGACACCCCAAAGAAGATTGACTCTCTCCAAATGAAAATGACCACAATTATAGTAAATTACTTTTTAAGTGGGGTTTCATTTACTCCAGCATCAATCACACTTTTGTTTATCAACTGGCATGAAATGAAAAATGCAGATACTTCTGTCAAGTGAGGCACCACAGAGTCATTATCTTAACTAAAGGCGTAACTTAATGATAATGTTCAACTAGAGCTTTGAAAGAACCACAAAACCAAACAAAGTCTCTGATACTAAGTAACTAACTGATGTTGGGTTTTTGGGTTTTGGTTCTTATTAAGTTGCTCATAATCTTCATTATGATTGACAATTAAAAGGCTTAACTCTAAACTGGATGAACCCTTTCTTATTTTCTCTGAGTCTTGGTTTAATCTAGGAAAAGGGTTTGGACTCATTATTGATTCTGATTGATATTTACTACCTAGTATATTCAAATCTTTTTCTTTTTCTTTTTCTTTTTTTTTTACTTTGTGTTGTTTTTTTTGGCCAAATTTCAGTGGAAAAATGTGTTTCTCTGTGTTCTCTCTGCAGTTTAATGAGCCCGTGGGCTGGATTTGCATTCCTGTTTGTGAACCACAGCCCAAGATCTCTCTGCTGGAAGTTGTGAAGATAAAGTCCCAGGATTTAAACCCTGAGCCAGTGGCGGGAGACAAGTGCTCACAGATGGACTCCCACGATGATCAGAGGAAGGATGCTGTAGCAGAGGAGAGTGATAGGATAGACCGCAGATATGGAAGAGAGGCGTACAGCAAAATGGTTGATTCCGACGAGGAGACAGGCGACGGCTGTAACTCAGAGGAAGAAGAGTTCACATCCGGTTATGAGAAACACTTCATGCCCTCTCCTTTGGATGTACTCTAAGCTGGATTACGCCTGCACACCTGATCAGGCACATTAACCTCAGACATTTTCTTGTGTGTTTTTGTATGAGTTAGGATGATAAACTTCTGGATGGCCTCTTTCTGGAGCAGAGCAGCTTGAGTTATTGGACAGATGTATCTGCTGAAGCTGATGCTGGTCTCTAAGTCATGTATCATGGTTTCCAGCTTTCGCATTAGTTTGTTTCACCGTATTATGATTACTTCTTTTCTTTTTTTGCCTGCTTTTCTATTTCAGATAAAGTTGACTCACTCCCCGTCCCGCATTTTGCCCAATGTTGAGCCTGATTGTAAATATACCAATAAAGAAGAGGTGAACATTTACTGGATGTGCAGTAATTTGTCATTTCTTTGAAATCCATACATTTACCTGGACTGGAGCCCCCAAACAAAGTGCATAAGCTCCGCAAATGCCATCCATTCACTTTCTGTTAGCCAATCCAGGTTCAAAGGGTAAATGAGAATCCTTTAATCTGATTTTAAAATGACAGAAACTAGTTTGAATTGTTCGCAGTTGTTGCCAGATTGTATTTGAAATGATGCAAATCCTTATTTCTTGTTTACGTTCTTGCACAGTATACTTTATATTTTGATAAATAAATTGTCCATCAGATATATGTGCAGCTGTCGTATCTGAATACTAAAAACATCAGTAATTCTGGTGTGTGTTATTAATAATACTGTTTAAGTGAGGACACAGCCGTGCTGGGGGAATATGGTGTAACACACAGTTCAAGTATAATTATCAGACATCCACAGACATCCACATTGCAGTAACTACAGTGGGATAAAGCTGACGAGCCATACCATGAGCTATGGGAAAGAGTTGCTGAAGCTAGGTTAAGAAGAGAGATGACAATCAGCAAGGAGCAGTATGAGAAAGAGCACTGCAGATGTAATGTTTGTTTTGAGAGTGTTGAGGTCAGAGGGAGCTTCACTGTGTCTTTGTGAATCTAGAGAACGAATATGATATGGTCATACGAGAGGAGCTGTGGTGCTACATGAGGGAGTCAGCAATGGCAGAGAAGTATGCGAGCGGGGTGCAGGACATTTATGAGGACAGCAGGAGTGACAGATGGGGACAAGGTGGGGGTGGGATTACATCAGAGAGCTGCTCTGAGCCCCTTCTTATTTGCAGTGGTGATGGACAGGTTGACTGTTGAGGTCAAATAGGACTCTGTGGACTATGATGTTCGCAGACAACACCGTGATCTCTGAGGCGGGTGGCAGTGGTGCAGTGGGTAGGTGCTCACCTTGCAACCAGAGGGTCGCTGGTTCGAGTCTGAGCGCATGCTGTCATTGTGTCGCTGGCATTGTGTCCCTGTCCCTGTCATTGCTCACATACTTCTCTGGGCAAGACACTTAACCCAGAAGTGTGAATGTGTTTGGTGGTCAGACTTCCCCAGTATGAGGTGTGCATGAAATTGTAAAGCGTCTTTGAGTGCCTAGAAAACCACTATATAAGATTAATACATTATTATCATTTATTAAGAGGAATGAAAGTCAGTAGAAGCAAGAAGCAAGACAGAATATGTGTGTGAGGAGACAGGTGGAAATGTGAACATGCAAGGAGTAGAGGGAGTCAAAGTAGATGAGTTTAAACGCCTAAGGTCAACCTTCCAAAGCAACAAACGGTGAAGAAAAGGGTGGAAATCAGTGAAGCAAGAGTGAAAGGGAAGATTTACAAGTGAGATCTGTATGGTTGCATGGTTTATGTATGGTTTGGAGAAGAGGCCGAGCTGGAGGTGGCAGAGTTGAAGATGTTAAGATTATCAGTTGGAGTGACCAGGAGGGACAAGATTAGAAATGAGTACATCAGAGGGATGGTTCAGGTTGAACAATTTGGAGACAAAGTAAGAGAGGCAGGGCTGGCTTGGACACATGTAGAGGAGGGATAGTAGATATATTGGACAAAGGATGTTGAAAATGGTCTTGCCAGGCAGGAGAAAAAGAGGAAGACCAGAGAAGAGGTTCATGGATGTAGTGATGGAGGCATCGGCAGACGGTTGGTGTGACAGAGGAGGATACTAAGGATAGGGTGAGATGGCGGCAGTTCATCCGCTATGGTGAAGTATACAGTTATAAAATACACTTACAAAAAACTGACTTCTGAGCAAATAACTACATTTCTAAAAAAAAAAAAAATACAAAATGACCACTAATGTTAAATAATTCACAATTAATCTTTAGGCCCTATGTTTCATTTGATCTTCAGTTTAAAAAAATACTTGTGTATGAATACTTAAAACTTTTTAAAATCATGCTTATTTTTTGTTTGCAGTCATATTTTATTATCATAATAATTTTTATAATTCTATTTTTAACCAAATATGGATAGAAAAATCTGACTCCCATACAGTACACGATAAATCTCGCGTAGCTGGCCAAGTGTGTGACGGAAGCCGCTGAGGGTCAATTTCAATCGGCGTGCTCATTTGAACAAGAGGAACCGCTACGAAGAAGAAGAGGAGGAGAGCGGCCCAGTACTGATTACTCAACTTTCAAGTCAATATTGTACGTGTACTTCGTAATTGGTTTGTACTTTGACAAAGTATTTGCAATACCTCGATCACTCCCTCTCCTCGGGTAAGGCATTTATAAAATCAAAGCAAGTTTCAGTTTAATAGCATTAGCCTGGCTAGTAGCCTTAGCATTAGCGTAGTCAGGCGAACTCCGTCGCTTGATGGCTTAGCGGCTAGCGTCAGCTTGCAAAGCGTGTTCATCTACTTATTACCCAATATTGGCTGACATCGTTGTGTTTAACCGCTGTGTCTCAGGTGGCACATGACTGTTGTCGTTCTCTAAAAGAATCGCTCGGTGCAGGCCTTTCTTTGGATAGCTAGCGGCGGAGTTTTCTTGTTTTAATGCCGACCACATTGTGAGCCTCCAGCCGGGTAACTGCCCTGTCGACCAGGCCTGATCAAGAAGGGCAACTCGGGTAGCAGTGGGGTCAGCTGTGCATAGCGCGAACAAACGATGAACTAATCAATAATGGGTATTATAAAGTGGAGTAAACGAGCCAGTAAAGCAAAATGTTGTAAAGGTAAAGCACATGATTATCAGATTGGAGCCGGACATGGCGGTCGTGCTTCGTAGCTAACTCATTTCCTGACAACTTTTCCTCTAACCAGCCACAGCTGAGTGAGTGCGACCCCCCCACCACCGCCCTCTCTCCCTCCCTCCTACGGGGTAACCGCGCGGCTCGGGCCCACGTGTTACGGCACTGCGTTGAAATTAGAGCGAAAAATGTGGAGGCGCAACGCGGTCCCGCAACTCAGACCGGAGGACCGGGTGGCGTGGGGATGGGGGTAGGATTAACTTGGAGCAGTTAAGCCGGGTCACAGATTTTAGCTGGTCGTGTTGTCTGATGTCCTCATTTTTGTGCCGCATGCCGCTGTTTACGATTTTAGGGGGTGGCGTGTGGGCAGTCGCGGTGCCGCGGCGTTATTTCACCCTTTAACCTGCTCTGGGAGCTCTGACCGCCGTGAACCGACACCCTACGCAGCTTTGTCGTGCAGTTGGTCTTTTCTTCAGCTGTTTGGTGCATGTTTGCATTAAGTAAGCGCAGTAAGCCCGCAGTGGGTTCAAATAGCTCTGCATGTCATGAAGCAGAAAAATTGTGTTTTTAGGTAGTGATTGGTTGGATAAAGGCCCAGCATAAGGCCATCGATTAACATTAATTACTAAAGATGTCTTTGATTAGCATCCTGTGATAGTTTCATGTCAATTGCCTTACTCCTGTATAAAGTGTTGTGCTTAAATGTACATAAATCCCCCTTTTTTTTTTGCCAATATTAACTATATGTGTGGATGTGGACTGGAGATGATGCATTAAAAACATCTGACTTGTTGCTGATGGTGTTTGTATTCATACTGTCTGATCCAGAGACCACCTGCTTACATGTTTCTCAAAATTATCCTTTTCATTTAAATTGAAAAATGTGTTTATTACATGTGGATTAATTTGTGTCTACATAATGTGTGCGTGTGTGTGTCCCTCAGGATGGAGTGGCAGCCAGATGAGCAGGGACTTCAGCAGGTCCTTCAGCTGCTCAAAGACTCACAGTCACCCAACACAGTCACACAGAGAGCTGTCCAACAAGTATCCTACCTCAATCTATTTTCAGGGTGTGCTTAATAAAAGTTGTTAATGATATTTAACTACATTTTCATTCTCTGTGGTTTTGTAACATGGAAAATGCTATATTAGGTTAGAAGTTGTTGTCCACATGTTTGAGGATTTTGTAGGAGCTGCCAGAGCAGAGGGCAGGTAGCCTGCAAAGCTGAGAAAGTCCTGAATGAATTTATACTGTGTACTTTTCTTCATCAAAAAAAAATGATGGAAGAAACAACAATTTTTGGTTGATGGGGGAAAATCAATTTGTGTGACAAACACAAAGAACTAATTTACAATAAGTCTTTTAAATGAGTTCTAAGTTAGACTTTCCGTACAGAGCGTGTCCTTTATTTTTGACCGTGGTAGGAACGCTACACACACTGCTTGATCGAGACACAAAAGGGTGATTTGACAGTGAAATGATCCTTAACTGTCATTCTAGAAACTTGAGCAACTCAACCAGTTCCCCGACTTTAACAACTATCTCATCTTCGTCCTTACGCGACTCAAAACTGAAGGTGAGTAGCCTTGAACGCGTTGGTTCTGTGTCAGCTGCTCAGATCCATGACTGTTAGAATTCAGTGCTTCCTTTTACACTTAAAAGCTGGACGGTGCCGTATGTTGCGCTTTGCATCCTCATTAGCTGCTGTTTCCCAGCAGGGGTCGGCATCCACGTTTACACAGTGAGCAAAAAAAATTTGCACTACGTGTATTTGTCTCACAGTGGTGATGCATCATGAAACCTCAACCTCATAGTCGTTAATGAATGAGAATCACATGTCGCACTTTAACAGCACAAATACTATTAAATGCAACAGGAGATGTAGAACTGTAAGCTGCTGTCACTGTTTCATTGGCTTATGAAACGTCTGTTTGGGGCTATAGATTTGTTATATTTGGTAAAGAATTGAGAATGTTTTTGAAATTATTTTTTTTGGATTGCACGGATGCATTAGTGGGAAAAAAATGTAAACGCCGGGCTTTGTTCACCTTCATTTGGTACAAGGGTTATTTGGTTGGTCTCTAAATCGTTCTTTTCTCCTGCCCTTCTCAGATGAGCCGACTCGCTCTCTGAGTGGTCTGATACTCAAGAACAATGTTAAAGCCCACTACCAGAACTTCCCCTCAGCTGTCGCTGATTTCATCAAGCAGGAATGCCTCAACAACATCGGTGATCCCTCGCCGCTCATCCGTGCCACCATCGGTGAGTTTATAGGTTCTGCTGATTTTACTATTTTTGGAGGCTACCTGCGATTTGCGCACACAGTGCCCAGTTTAATTCTCCATGTTTCCTTATGTTACTTTCTGGAAATGATGCATAAATCCATCTGAGTGTCTGTGAAGGTGTTTGTATTCATACTGTCTGATCCAGAACTGCCGCCAAGGCAAAAGCTTGTTGTCTTCTCAGTCATAAATCCCTGATCTGAGCTGTATTTTCTCCTGTAACCTTTCTGTTCCTGTAGGCATCCTGATCACTACTATTGCCTCCAAAGGAGAGCTGCAAACATGGCCCGAGCTGCTGCCTCAGCTCTGCAACTTGCTCAACTCAGAGGACTACAACACGTGCGAGGTCTGCACTTCCTGTTTGGCGTTTGACTGATTTTTAGATAGCTGCTCCAGTTAAATGTGGGTGCTCTGACAATTAAATTAAGCCATTAGTCTCGAAGCACAGATGACGGGTTTAATTTGTCCCGCAGCCAGGCAAACAGGGAGTGAAGTAGGCATCTGTCACAGTTTGCACATTATTCCTGAGAAGCACCAAAAACAAGTGTGAACAGCTGTGCATGGACTTGAAATGGAGCAGCAGGCATCATAATAAAAAAAACAACTTAATTTCTAATATCAGGCAGGATTCGTTTTAAGATCTGTTGGAACCACTAATATTCTCAGTTGGTTCTTTTCGTAGCTGCTCGTGTGCTTGATGTGTGAAACGATCTGTTCTCGGCTGATAAGCAGTCTGTGCAGTGCATTCAGAACTTTTTGCTCCGGTCTTATTGTCTGATCCGGTCTTCGTTCTCTCCTCTGTGTCCCTGTACGTTTGCGTTTGATTTGACAGCTTCTCTGTGTATGTCCGTGTCTCAGGGCTCGTTTGGCGCACTGCAGAAGATCTGCGAGGATTCGTCGGAGCTGCTGGACAGCGACGCTCTGAATAGACCCCTCAACATAATGATACCTAAATTCCTTCAGTTCTTCAAGCATTGCAGCCCCAAGATTAGGTACAAGAGAGCATCTGGGCATGATGTGTACTAACAGTTGACTGATTTATGAAGGTGTTTGATTTGTCTGATCTTTGCCTGACTGTACCCTGGCTTAGTTAAGACTTGTGTTAATTGGATTTTCTTCCTTATTACAATATTTATACTACAAGACACACCCTTGTGGGCATGTAAGCATGTTTTACTGTGCCAGAAAATGCTTGTGATGCTCCAATGTTGCTATACATACATATAGAATAGAATGCCTTTATTGTCATTATACAGGATGTACAATGAGATTGTAATTTTCTATATTTTAGACCTTCATATAGCCTTCTAGTGTTTTTTCCTTTTAAATTAATGGCGTATCTATGTACAAGGTTTTTTTCAGTGCTAAGCTTGATCCTTCCTCTTGTTGCCCTGCAGATCTCATGCCATAGCCTGTGTGAACCAGTTCATCATCGGCAGGGCCCAGGCCCTGATGGACAACATCGATACGTTCATAGAGGTGAGCTGTGCGGTTCAATGTTAAGCTGCTGTGTTGGTTTGACACCCACTTTGTTGTTCACCCTACTTACAGTTTCTGCCTTTCTTTTTGTTCCTCTTCTGCCTTGTTAGAGCCTGTTTGCGCTGGCAGCAGATGAGGACTCTGAGGTGAGAAAGAATGTGTGCCGAGCCCTGGTCATGCTGCTGGAGGTCCGCATCGACCGCCTCATCCCCCACATGCACAGCATCATCCAAGTAAGTGTTAAGACAGTCATCCAATCAGCTATGTAGCATACAAATGGATGTAAATGCCACATTTGTGCTTAAGCCCAACTCGTACATAAGTGGAACTTAAAGCCCATCTGGATGTGATGAGAAACCCAGCTCATTGAAGTACAATGATACCTCAAGTTCCTAAAGTTTCTGATCCAGATT
>JAVDPK010002940.1:130276-141238 GCA_034780415.1 Cichlasoma orientale | reverse complement strand
GCGAGTTTCTTCACAGGCTTTTGCACAGTGCCCCCCCCCCCCCCCCACCTCACATTCTCCCAACTCACTCCCCCTGTCACTTTTTTTCAGTACATGCTGCAGCGAACCCAGGATCCCGATGAGAACGTGGCTCTGGAGGCCTGCGAGTTTTGGCTGACTCTAGCAGAGCAACCGATCTGTAAAGAGGTGCTGTCCGGACACCTAGTGCAGTGAGTAGTTCATTAAATATTGTTAGCATGTGTACATTATTTCAGTCTCTGTCTGGGCTTCACCTTATCACCTTGTATATAATTGTTGTTTTTGATCAAGGGAATCATATTTCCTCTCACTCTTAATATAGACTGATCCCTATCTTAGTAAATGGGATGAAGTATTCTGAGATAGACATCATACTACTGAAGGTGAGTGTGATCACTGGTCTTCTATTGCTTCAGATACACAAAAAAATACTTCTTTACCATCAATCTGCTCTTTGACCGTTTCCCCAGGGTGACGTGGAGGAGGATGAGGCGGTACCAGACAGCGAGCAGGACATCAAACCCCGTTTCCACAAGTCGCGCACGGTCACCTTGCAGCACGAAGGAGGGGAGGGAGAGGAGGGTGAGGACATTGAGGAAGATGATGACGACGATGACGACACGCTGTCTGACTGGAACCTGAGTAAGTGATGGAGAGGTGCAGTTATTTGCCAGAATAGGACTGCGGTGAGTTGGCAAGCACTTTGGTTCCCATGTTGTTGTATATTAGTTTTAATAAAAATATTGATAAGCCAACTGGCCCTTAAACTTCCCAAATGTAGCACACGTATGGCAGTCTTTAAGCTTAGAGTGGACATGTGGATGCCATTCAGGAAGCACATTTTAGACAGCTTAAATGTCTTAAAATTGTAGGTGACCACTCAAAGAGAAACGACTGGTGAGGTAACCAAGCTTTTCTTTTACCTGCAGGGAAATGTTCGGCTGCAGCACTGGACGTGCTGGCCAACGTGTTCCGCGACGAGTTGCTACCCCATCTCCTGCCACTCCTGAAAGGCCTGCTTTTTCACCCTGACTGGGTCATCAAGGAGTCTGGCATCCTGGTGTTGGGGGCCATAGCTGAAGGTAAGCTGTAACAACAACACCCAGTTCTCATGCAAACTACAGCTTTGCTATTTGCTTGTTCAGAAGCATAGAGACGGAAAAAGCTACACAGTCCTGAAAATTTCCCAGTGTTTTATACACAGTTGATGTCCTAGATCAAATCTGATAATGGAGAATAGCCTTACTGGTTTTACTTCCTAAAACAGGTCCACATTCATGCAGACATTCATGCGGTGTTCTTAAGGACACCGCATGATGGATTTCTAATGTCATGCCCTGTTTGCACAGTATTGCATTACCAGGACTCCTGATTTGATTAAGAAATGACCCCCACGGTGACGTCTGTGCTTTACTGACGCTTAATGGCTTTGTCTGCAGATGTGGCGAATCCTGATTTGGGGAAAAAAGAAACTAAGATTGGGTATCTTTCACATTTCAACCAGTACCTAGAATTCCCTTGGAAGTACTTAATTTGGTACCCAAATCACGGTTCTGAAAAGCTATTCTGTGTAAACTGATACCTGCGTAGGAATGTCTGTTCTACTGACTAATCATGCTTTGCATGCAGGTTAATGGTCTGGTGAGCAAAAGACACAAATGCAATCTTAAAGTCAGCACCTATCGTTTGATAACAGTACAGCTTTTTATTTATTTGCATTAATGATCCATCTGCTAGCTTCCCAGATTGGTGAGAGATGGTGAGAGTGAAGTTTCTGCAAATTATTGACATGGCCGATTTTTCTTAGGATTACACAAAACCTCTGAAATGGTTACAGATTAGTAGAGGTCCCGCAGGTAATGCTAATCCAGTGCAAATTAGACTTAAGACCAGCAGATTACAGCAGCAAACTCATTGCTGTTTGCTTTTTTCCCGCCCTTCAGTGCTGCGTGCATGCTGCTTATGCTCAGCGCTCTCAGGTTCTCTGAAAAATGCACATGCAGCCATCAATGCTGATGCCATAAATGAAGACACTTAAGCATGTGGAAAAGGTTACAGTGAACAACAAGAGACACAGTAGTTTTCTATTTAAACAAAATTTAATGAGTTTTCTTCCATGTATGCAGTGAGGTCCAGGCTGAGATCCACGAGTCTTGGTCAGGAGACTTAAGGCGGTGACCTTCATTTGATGTAGTGTCTCTGTAATGCAAATCATCCTGCTATTTATGATAGAACACCTAAACTGATGATCACAAGTACACATTGATGTGAGACTGAATTTCACACTTCACAAGCAAGTGCTGTGGTGTATCCAGTACTGCCAGCTCATGAGTATTCGCATCAGTAGTTTTGCTGTAACTGCAGGAGGTCTGATGTTATTCTCACTTGTGCATCTCTTTGTGCCTCAGGCTGCATGCAGGGCATGGTTCCCTACCTTCCAGAGCTCATCCCTCACCTCATCCAGTGTCTGTGTGACAAGAAGGCTCTTGTCCGCTCCATCGCCTGCTGGACCTTGAGTCGCTATGCACACTGGGTGGTCTCCCAGCCCCCCGACTCGTACCTTAAACCTCTTATGACAGAGCTCCTGAAACGTATCCTGGACAGCAACAAGAAGGTGCAAGAGGCCGCCTGCAGGTGAGCGATCCTGCATTCCTCATTCCCTTCTAACCGTGGACATGATGAAAATCCCAGCTCATTGACCTACAATGATACACTTTGTTCCCATATTATATTCTGATCCGCATCCTGCTTGTTATTCCTGGACGACAAGGCTGTGTGTATATTCAGTATTGATCTTCATCCTCTCGGTTTTTCTCAGTGCGTTTGCCACTTTGGAGGAGGAGGCGTGCACAGAGCTTGTGCCCTACCTGAGTTACATCCTGGACACGCTGGTCTTTGCTTTTGGGAAGTACCAGCACAAGAATCTCCTCATCCTGTATGATGCCATAGGAACACTGGCAGATTCAGTGGGTCACCATCTCAATCAGCCCGTAAGTTTGAGCTTTGGATTTTGTATGTTTTTGTTGCTTTGGATGCTTGAATTTTACTTGTAAAGGAAGAGGTGAGTATTTGTAATCTAGTTTATAAAGTAGCAGAAATCCTCAGCTCTTTACTATGTTGCTTTTTCAGGAATACATTCAGAAGCTGATGCCTCCTCTTATTGCTAAGTGGAATGAGCTGAAGGATGAAGACAAGGATCTCTTCCCCCTGCTGGAGGTCAGTAAGTTTAGCAGTGAAGTCTGCTGTTTTCTGATACAAGTTTACATGTTGGGTTGAGGGTTTTATTTGATGTGTCAGAGTAGTTATCAAAGTTGGACACCAAATGCTTTCATGTCATTTGGTGGAAGCAAAAAAAACTAAACTGTGCCGTCACCCCCAATGTCTTTCAGTGTCTGTCGTCAGTAGCCACCGCCCTGCAGAGTGGGTTTCTACCCTACTGTGAACCTGTCTATCAGCGCTGTGTCACACTAGTACAGAAGACACTAGCTCAGGCTATGGTGAGAAAGCAAACACAAATGTGCGAGTCTGTGTTTAAAGCTTTATCTGGTGGTTAAAAATGAAACTCCTTCATTCTGTCGGTACAGATGTACAACCAGCATCCAGACCAGTATGAAGCTCCTGACAAGGATTTCATGATCGTGGCCCTGGATCTGCTGAGCGGACTGGCTGAAGGTCTGGGGGGCCACGTGGAACAGCTGGTGGCTCGCTCTAACATTATGACCCTGCTCTTCCAGTGCATGCAGGTATGATGGAGTTTCTCCTGATTTTTTTCTGCATGTGAAAACAAACATGCATCAGGACAGTTTCCTGTTAACCTTGGTAGTGTAACACTTGGTTTGTCTGGTTTTGCTGCAGGACACCATGCCTGAGGTGAGGCAGAGTTCCTTTGCTCTGCTGGGTGATCTAACAAAGGCATGCTTCCTCCATGTGAAGCCCTGTATTGGTGAGTGTGCTTTATTGGTGCAACTTTGTCACATGTGAACTGATTCACTAGCCGTCCTCTTATTTTGTTATCAGGGAACACCCAGATTTAGTGATTGTTGTAGCCACACAGCTCCTGATGAGGAGTTGTAATGGATAGGATGGTGAAATGAAGTGTGTGTTTGTGTGTGTGTGTGTGTGTGTAACTGGTGTCCATTTCTCCTCTCCAGCCGAGTTTATGCCCATCCTTGGGCTCAACCTGAACCCAGAGTTTATCTCTGTGTGTAACAATGCTACCTGGGCCATTGGGGAGATCTCCATGCAAATGGGTAATGAAAAATCTTATTGTGGATGTTTTTCATGTGCTTTCATTAGTTTGAAGTAGGCGGGGGTTTTGTGTCTCATGCCTGATTTACTGTTAGGAATTTGATGTCACACACTGTGTGGTATCCACACTGCAGGATGCTCATTGCCTCGTTCTCTGCTTTGTGGTTCTCCAGGTGCAGAAATGCAGCCCTATGTGGGCATGGTGCTGCCACACCTGGTGGAAATCATCAATAGACCCAACACCCCCAAGACTCTACTGGAAAACACAGGTACACAATTACACATTGATACATTTGCCCCTTTCGGTCTGATTATAGCATTGGAGACTTGACTTCTTTTTTTTTTGTGTGTGTGTGTGCAGCCATTACAATTGGCAGACTGGGTTTCGTGTGCCCTCAGGAAGTGGCGCCACAGCTGCAGCATTTCATTAGACCATGGTGAGTCACACGTGTGGGTATTATTACCTGCCAATAAAATAAGTAGTTCTTTCACTTTCTGCGTGCACAGTGTGAATGAGCTACTAGGTAGCTAAGAGTTGAGAAATTGCTAGAAATGGAGCCGTGCTTTCAAAGCTGCGACGAGTCCAAATGTCTGGTGTGAAAGAGGATCTAGCGATACTGAATCATGAGTGTATCTGAATCCTCTTCTGGCTGCACGTTGTACCTCTTCACAGGTGCACGTCATTGAGGAATATAAGAGATAATGAAGAGAAGGACTCTGCTTTCCGGGGTATCTGTGTGATGATCGGCGTGAACCCTGCAGGAGTGGTGCAGGTAATGCGATATTGCTTTAAAGGGGTTAGAGAAGTAGGAGCTCTATTTTGGCAAGTGGTGAGCTAACAAATCTTCTGTTTTCAGGACTTTATTTTCTTCTGTGATGCTGTGGCCTCATGGGTGAACCCCAAGGATGACCTGAGGGACATGTTTTATAAGGTAAAAAAAAAACCCATCAGATTTCTGTGGCAGTCTGCTGGATGGACCAGCATTTGTAATTAAAATTAAAATAGTTCAGGCTCACCACATTAATCAGACAGTTGAAATCTGACTGCGTGGTGCAGAAGACTTTGGAGTCTGAGAATTCTGGTAAATCACTATGTAGAACCTTTTAGGCTCACTAATTCAAGCTGATCATCAGAACCGCTGTCATTTAATGTTGTCTTAAAACTGTCTTGTGCTAAAGCTCGAAGCATTAGGCCTCTGATTGGAGGGATGTCTTAGTTTGTTTTGGTTTTAGGTGCTCAACCCAGGGTGCAGCTGCTGGCTCGCCTTACCTCGTCACTGCAGTAGTAAGCTCAAGCAGTGCAGAATTGGCTACCTTTATTTAAAAAAAAAAAAAAAAAAAAAGATGATTCCACTTTAAGTTTGCACATTAATTTGTGGATTGCTGCTCTGAAACCTTGACTTCCTGTTTTTGGTTGCCACTCGCGTGACCATATTTGTACAGGAAGGAGTCCACCCTGCAGGAGCATTGGTTGAGTCTGCCCTCTGTCATTCCTGCTCATGCTTTCTTCTCACTTTCCTGTCTACTCTTTCCACTGTCCAAAACAGCTAAAATGCCAGTTTAAGGTGCTTTCACTGCTACCTAAAAGTGTTTTTTAGGGTTACAGGTTGCATTCTTAAAAAAGAGAAAAGAGCCCAGTTCACAGCTTCTTAGCAATAGTTTTTCAGCATTTAAAAAAACAAAGTAGGGGAAAGGTTTAAACTCTTACAGAGAATGGGGAAGAATATCCTTCACACCCACCCTCTAACCTTAAAATTTGAGCACCTGCTGGAGAACTCACGGACTTTTTTTCCCTCCAAGATCCTGCATGGCTTCAAGGACCAGGTCGGAGAAGAGAACTGGCAGCAGTTCTCTGAGCAGTTCCCTCCTCTGTTGAAGGAGCGCCTGTCAGCCTGCTACGGTGTCTAACCCAACCACCCCTTTGGTCCACACAGGATACTGACCTGTTAGGTATGTCCACCAAATGACGTCACAAACGTGCATCTTAACCCTCAACCTCGTTCTGGAAGTGATGAAACACCCAGCTCATTGACAAACAATGATACATTTTGTTCCCAAATCATTTTTCTGATCCAGAATCAGCACCACGACCACTATTAATCCCTCATTGTCAGCTCTGCATTTGCTATTTTGTCACATAATGTCATTTAAAACTCTTCTCTGCCTTTCTGTTTGCTCTTTTCTCAGGTTAATGAAGGGGAGGGTAGCAGGGGAACTCATTGCACTGCCCAGAACGTGGGGAGAAACTAGAGCTGGAGGGATGTGACTGGCTTTGACCCTCTACTGCGGATGGCCTCCTTTCCCCCTCCCATCCCCCCGTGCCCTGTTTGTCTCTGTGAGGGAGGGTGGGATGAGGGTGGTGGGTGTGGGGAGGGTAAACTGGGGATACACACATACCTCTCGGAAAAAACGCCTCACTAAATCCAACACACTCAAAAGTGACTTTTTTGCCAACAGCACCGCAGGGATTCTAGGTAGGTGAGGGCAAAATGGGGGCCGGGTCCGACCTCCCCCTCCTCAATAATTTTTTTTTTTTTTTATATATATATAATTAGTCTGATGGCATAGATGACGGCTGGGAGGGGAGGGGGGTGGCAGATAGGTACACTTTCAAAAACGATAAGAAAAAAAGGAATTATCTGAACCAGCATTAGGGTGCCACAGTCCCAAATACCACAATGCACGTCAATAGACTCACATATAGGTGTTCAAACAGGCTCGTGCCAGAGGCTAAATAATAAAACAGATGCTTTTACTATGTAACAATGTGCACACTTTTTTTGCACTTTTCATTGCAAAATCACACAAACCATTTGGTGTGCATACACACGGCTCCTTTTTTTCTTTTTTTTTCTTTTTCTTTTCTTTTCTTTCTTCTTCGTATTTACTCTTCCTTCCTCTTCCCTTGGTTGCCGAAAATCTTGAGCTCGTAGGTATTTTTCTTTCCCTTGTCGGAGGCAAAGAGATGCAGTACGTCTGTCCTCAAAGGTTTTACCACCGCAGTACCAAAATATTGCATGGCATATGATCACCTCTTAAGTGACGCATGTTAGAGTGAATGTTGTTTTTTTTTTTTGTTTTTGTTTTTTTTCTTTCAATTTATCGCATTAGTCGTCGTCCGTATGGGGAGGCTGCCATAATTTGAAGCCGTCAGGTGCGTGGTTCTTTTGTCCTCCCGTTCATGCATATTGTCTAATCGGTGTCGGAAGCAGTGCGTGTGTATGTGAAGACCGGATTATAGGCAGGTGAATCAGCTCATGGGCGTTTTTGTTTGGAGAAACACTGCAACAAGAGTTTAAATACTGTAGGCAAGCTGAGAATCATATTTGCTGCTTTGTTTTTAGAATATTTGCGAAACAGAGCTATAAGACATCACCAAGAATGAATTGGTTCTTACT
Organism: Cichlasoma orientale; assembly: GCA_034780415.1. Classification (NCBI taxonomy): domain Eukaryota; kingdom Metazoa; phylum Chordata; class Actinopteri; order Cichliformes; family Cichlidae; genus Cichlasoma; species Cichlasoma orientale. The sequence goes on along the minus strand of JAVDPK010002940.1, from coordinate 133,574 downwards.
GGTATAAATGCACTTTTTTTTCTTTTGTAAGAAGAAATTTAGAATTTCTAATGTAAGGCATACAGTAATATACTGAACTTGAAATATAGCTTTTTGTCTTGATAAGTGATTTTTTTTTTTTTTTTTAGGACTGTTAATGGCTTGCTGAGGTAAGCATACTGATAATGTTAAGCAATGATAAAATGACTTGGTAAGACTTGAGGCCTCTTAACATAGTTTTATAATGTAGCTCCTAAAATGGACTGATTAGGATTTAAGTGGAGGGGAGACATCTTAATTGTAGTATTTTCAGCTCCATATCCCACTGCAGCCGTCAATCCATACCTGTGTCTGAGGACGTCCCCGTCGTTTTGATCGCGGCTTCCTATCAAACGGTGGCTGTCGGCGCCATCGAGGCTCCTCCTCGTCATGAATGTTGCATGCTTTTTGACAAGTCTTGCTCCTTTCTTTTTTTTTCTTCTAGTAGCTGGTCCCTTTTTAGGGACCCACCTTTATAAGTGCTTGTCAATGGCAATGCAACTCGCTGCTGGACTGATAAGGTACTTCTCCAGCTTATGATCAAACTAGTGATTGTTGTTGCCATATATCCACCCGTTGATACTGTGTAGGATACGCCTGGGATAACAGACTCTGAGTCATGATAGTACTTCCCCTGATATTGGTTATCTTTTTTCTGCTTTATCTTCTAGTCACTGTCCGTAGTGGACGGTTGTAATGGAGCTGTATATGGCTATTTGCCTGTTGGTGTGTCCACAAGTACTTCTTAGACATAATTTTGCACCAGGCCTGCTCAAAAGTTATGTTTGGGAGTAAAGTTATGCCTGCATTGGTGTGGCCACTTGGAGTGTCATCATTTGGAGTATGCTTGCCAGTTAACAGTTGCACAGGGTGTAAAAAAAGCTTCAGAGATGAAGACTAAGGTCCCAGTCACACAGGCCCTGAGACCCCCCACCCACCCCGGCAACCTCAGGTCGCAAAGGAAAAATGTGTATTTTCGCGGTTGCTAGGTGCAAATTTGTCACCAAGGGGGTAAACGACCGAAAATCGCTCTGGTCGCTCGTAGATTGCTGCTGTCGCCCTTACATTGAAGAAGACTCACTGCTGGTGAAACTGAAAAGTTCAACACAAATCAGAAACTGAGACTGTTCCCTTCAAAAAACGTTCCCCCTTTTTTTTTTTTTTTTTTTTTTAATGAATTGGTTGCAGCAACATAGCACAGTTTTTACTCTGAAAGGAAGAGTTTTCAGTTTGCGTTGCATTGTTTCCAAGTTTATTGACCGGAGGTTTCCGGGGGGGTCCCTGACCAGTATTTAGGCCTGATTGGACTGATTGATAGTACTCAAATCTATTCCTGCCTGATCAAAGCATTCATATCAGCTTCTGTCTGTAGACTGTTTTATAGAAAATCCTTTAATCCTCGTAGTTTTGTTTGCTAAGTAATGTGACCACTTTAAACCGCAGCACTCTGGTGTAAATGCTGAGGGCATCCTGTACAGCTTTAACTGGAAGGCAGTCACTGAGAGGTGAGGTGGCCACCTGCTGTTCACAGGCTGCAGCCACACGCTTGAAGCAGCGGCTGGTGAAGGATGCAGCTCCTGTACCACAAAGAATTATTTTAAAACAATTAAAAAAAAAAACAGTTGAGCTTTGCAATGTCGCACCATGTTGTTAATGCATAAACACAAGTTGTCCACAGATTCTTTTTCCTTTTTTAATGTTTTTTTTTTGTTTGTTTTGTTTTTTTAATTAATTTATTTATTTTTGGTTTTGTTTTTTTGTTATTTAGTATTTTTGTGCTCCAGTGCACAAATTTATTTTTTTTTGGACTTTAAAAGTTTTTTTCCCGTTTTTATTCTTTTTATTTAAAGAACAGTTTGTTTTCGTTGTTTTATAGCGGACCATCTGATTATGTTAAATTTGACACGGTTGTACTGAGGGCGAGGCGGTGCTTGGTGCATACCAGGGGGAAGAATGTGGAAGACAAATTCAGAACTTTGTTTCAATCTGATATCAAGGCCGGCAGTTGAATTTCATGTATTACCTTTTTTTTTTTTCTTTTTTTTTTCTTTTTTTTTGCTGAACTGTGGTGCAGGTTGGATGTAATCTGGTGTATCCCTTTTTATTTAATTTTTGTGAATAGGGGAAAATAAAAGTTTTTTTCTATAAGTTTTGAGTTGGCTCAAAATTTTGACTGATCATTCATTCATTCATTCATTCATTCAGATAGATAGATAGATAGATCACCAATTCACTAGTCATTTCAAAGCATTTATATTGTAAGGTAAAGACCCCACAACATTAAGAGAATCCAATTATGAGAAAGGATTAAGGTGGCCAATTGCAAGTGTTTCTCCTCTTTGCATCTTCTCTGAAGAGTGGCAACATGGGATCCTCAAAGCATCTCTCAAATGAGCTGAAAACAAAGATTGTTCAACATCATGGTTTAGGGGAAGGATACCAAAAGCTCTCTGAGATTTCAGCAGTCAGTTTCCACTGTGAGGAACATAGTGAGAGATGGAAGACCACAGGCACAGTTCTAGTTATGGCCCGAAGTGGCAGGACAAGAAAAATTTCAGATAGGCAGAGGTGAAGGATGGTCAGAGCAGTCATAGTCAACCCACAGAGCAGCTCCAAAGACCTACATCATCTTGCTGCAGATGGTGTCACTGTGCATCGTTCAACTATTCAGCGCACTTTGCACAAGGAGAGGCTGTATGGGAGAGTAAAATTGAGTTATTTGGATATAACAAGGGGCGGTATGCGTGGCGGATGAAGAACACAGCATTCCAAGACAAACACTTGCTACCCACAGTAACATTTGGTGGTGGTTCCATCATGCTGTGGGGCTGTGTGGCCAGTGCAGGTACTGCAATCTTGTTAAAGTTGAGGGTCGCATAGATTCCAGTCAATATCAGCAGATTGTTGAGAACAATGTTCAAGAATCAGTGACAAAGTTAAAGCTGCACCAGGGCTGGATACTTTAACAAGACAACGACCCTAACCACTGCTCAAAATCTACTAAGGCATTCATGCAGAGGAACAAGTACAACGTTCTGGAATGGCCATCGCAGTCCCCAGACCTGATATTATTGAAAATCTGTGGTGTGATTTAAAGTGGGTTGTCCATGCTCGAAAACCATCAAACCTGACTGAACTGGAGATGTTTTGTAAAGAAGAACGGTCCAAAATACCTTCAAGCAGAATCCAGACTCTCATTGGGTGCTATAGGAAGCGTTTAGAGGCTGTTATTTCTGCAAAAGGAGGATCTACTAAATATTGATGTCATTTTTCTGTTGGG
>JAVDPK010002940.1:98059-114284 GCA_034780415.1 Cichlasoma orientale | reverse complement strand
CACACACACACACACACACACACACACACACACACACACACACACACACACACACACACACACACACACACGAACTGGGCGTTCCTGTCCTGGTACAAGCTGCTTTTCCATTCAGTCCTTCTATCGTTTCCTATTGGTGGTGGCACTGTGTGTATAAGTGTGTGTTTACCCAGGGCTTGACAGTTAAAAGATTTATTTATTTTTTAAAAAGCAGTGGCGTATGGATTTTTATCCCTATAGAAACCCATGTTTGCTCTGTGCTTAGCTGAAAGATTACAGAGTCTGAGTGGCCTGGAAAAAAAAAGTGAGCAGAGACCCTGTGTGTGTGTGTGTGTGTGTGTGTGTGTGTATGTGTGTGTGTGTGTGTGTGTGTGTGTGTGTGGATGAGCTGTAGTCACGCTATGATAATATTGTGTGGCGTCTGCACAGAGCAGACAGTGTTTTCCTCCCCCTTCCTCCTACTCCTCTGCGGAACAATCAGTATACTGTGTGATGTGCAGGGCCGCAGCAGTCATAATGGCAATTATGTCTTCTTCCAGCCAGATTGGCAGCTTTTTTATGGTGAGAACCAAAGAGCCAGACTGGGAGGGAGAGAGAAGGAAAGGACAGAGAACCAGAGAGGGAGCACTGACCTGCTGCACAGCTGCAGGGTGGGGTGGATCAGTGAGGAGTGGAGGGAAAAGAAAAGTAATGTATGCAACCATTTACATATTTGTATTGGTTTCTGAGGAAAGGCAAGTTTATGCATGAGCTAATTCCCACCAGATTTGGTTTTTTTTTCTTTCATTCTTCACTGTTTCGGTTCTATTTGAACAGTGTCCTTTTTAACGTCCGGCCACCATATTTCCAGATAACAGAAGGGAAGTGCTGATAAAAATATCTGTCTGAGTCACCTTCGGTTAGCTCAACAAGCAGCTTTGCAGACTTTTTTCCACATTATTTGCCCTGAGATTTGCTTCTCAGGCTGAATCCAGCCTGCAGGGGTCCAAAAATCATTCCCTCTTTGGAATATAACACACTCCATTCACTGTCTTTTAACCTCCTACAAGGATGCAGGATGGCAGGATTACTCAAAAAGTTATGGAGCGTGGGCTCGGCCCAGCTTAGAAGTAATTACCTTTTGAAGTCTATCCAGATCTTTATGCAGGAATTTTTGAAAGGAGGGAGGAAAATTACTGTGTCTTCACAAGTAGATAATCAAATACAAAAAAAGAAAAAAGGGGGGAAACATTGTGTTGATATTGTTAAGAAAATATGCCAGACTAATCCAGATATCCTTCAGGATCCAGAGAGCTGAATGATGCCTGGTGTAGAGTGAGTTTTCAGCCCCAGAGGAAGTGTTTTTGTTACGAGTGACTGAACTCCAAGCGTGCAGTTTATCCACTTAAAAAAGGATTTAAATAATAATAAAAAAAAATTGTGTCAATGTATACAGCACATTTCATACAAGGAAAATGTATTATTTAAAAAAAAAAAGACCACCAAAATCTTTAACTTTTGTTAGGTTGGCAGTGAATGGGAGAACAAATGATAGTTTTTCAGACACAGCCAAACACGTGATGAGACCTCATTTATTTTAATTCAATGAATAGAACACAGCGCCTTTAAAACGCACAAAACCAAACCTTTGCCCTACATATGTGAGAAAACTCTGCACGTTGTTGCAAACGCGTGGCGACCTTTCTCCACCCATGTTTACCTGTTTGGTGTTGCCATGGGAGCACCATCTCGGCCGCCTATTGGACGGCTTGGAGAGGTAGTGGCAGGTGAAGGAGTGCTGCTGCGTGGGCGTGATGAGGGATCGAGGAGGGGCGGCTGATAGGACAAACGGGGGGACAATGGAGCAATAAATGTATAGAAGCCGGGTGGAGGCTGTGATGACTGAGGTGGAGGGGTCGGCACACACACCTCGCCTGCTTTCTCAGAAACAGGAAGTCGTCAGTTGAACCGCCGTCTCCTCTTCTGACGCAGCTGGCTGTTCCTGATGACGGCCATGTGTCTGCGTTGCTTTGGCAACCACTTAGGCAAGAACAAACATTCGGATGTCGTCTCTGTCGCTGCGCCGTCACCGATTTTCATCAGATTTGTTGCAGCAGTAAGAAGCACTGTATCAGGACAGCCTTCGGTTTGATCTTTCTAGTACTCAGATCCTTTACATTAAAGTACTAATGCTACACTAATGTATGCTTGTATATATTCCTACACTAGAAGAATAGAATAGAAAGTCTATTCTATTCTATTCTTCTACACTTAAAAGGAGACGCAGTCTGTAGCATGTGAAAGATGCAATGTGTCTCAATGTGTATGCTATAATAATATAATATTCTACTCATGCATTATGGGAATAACTGACTGTCCCATTTATCCAGTTCCACCCTGTAACAAATTGTATTTAATATTAATACTCAACCTTGACACATCTTCCATGTCTGCTTGGAAAATGAACCCATTCATTTTTTCCTTGTTGACTAACTTTAAGAGTTTCACGCACATTTCACGCATCTTTTCTTTTCTTTTCCTTTTTTTTACGCAAAAAATGTATAATTTGTAAAGAAATCCATTAATTGAGCAATAATAAGTTCAACAATGTGGCAGAGTAGTTAAAAAAAAGTGAAAAGTTGAGAGAAATGAATGTAAAAGTATAGATACGTTTATTTAAAAAAAAATTAAAAGAATAAACTGACATATATGAACATTCAACAACAATACAAACAACATATTAATAGTCTGTATATACAGCTCAAATTTTATGCCTGAAAAGGGGTAGAAATTAGTGTAAACTTATATAATCCTACCCCTCCTTCCTGTCTAATGAATGTTTGCAATATTCATGTTACTCTCAAACGACCTGCCAGTGCACATATACATACAAGTGCATTCACAGCTACACATTGACATCCATACAACAAACATGCAATTATGCATCAGTACATACATTCACCTCTAACTGACAATACTTGAGTAAATGTACTTTTAAGAAGTGTCACCTTGCTCGTTTATAGTCCTGCTGGTTTTTTTGCAGGCTTTGGTCTGGGTGCTTTTACATGTATTTTTATAATATGTCTGTCGAGTGAGGATGTGGTCAAAAAGGAGTGTTTTTTTATTTTATTTTATTTTATTTTTTATATCTCTTACAGGCTCATTTTAAAGGAAATTATTGTTGTGTAACTCCATTCACTTAAATTAACTTGCGACTGTACAGATGTCTGTGAATGAGATAAGCGTGATGATTACGCAGTTATTAAAAAAAAGAAGCGAGATCTGAAACCTCCACACTCATACTCATACTGTACCTTTTTCACTTTCAAGTCACCGTGGAAACAAAAAGTACATCCTAACTAATGAAAGAAATGGAAACCAATGTAAGATTTTCCTCTGTTTTCTTCACATGACCATTAATTTTTTTTTTTTTTTTTGGTGCAGAAATACCATTTTATTTCCCTCACTGTTTCCCCAGATTGATGCTTTTTTGCTTTTTCTCGTGTCCTCTTTTCCTCATTCCTGCTTGTTTTCTGTATAATGTGGGCACAGATTATTCTTTTGATCCGCCTCATGTTGATGAATGGATGCCCTGGGATTATGACTGTGGTTTTGAATTTGAATAGTGATGTTTACACGGATTTTTTTCATAAAAGCAGAAGCATGAAAGTTGAAACTTGATTGCTGTCTGTCAGTTTTCTTGACACCCCCCCCCCACACCTGCATTATGTGTCATAAAGTCTTTCAGCTACAGATGTGCGGTAAGTGTCAGACTGAGTGCAGAATCTGTAGGAAGTAAAAGGTTAATGTTGCGTAACGGTACAGAAAGCGACATAATTTCAACGCAAAATAAAAACATATCTTTCAAATTAAGTTTACCCCCCCCTGCAAAAACAGGACCGGTGCCAAGTGATGTTACTTTCCTTCACCATCACATAAGGTGATGCTTATCGGTGAAATCTCCGGGTTTAACTTTTACCTGCAGATTGTTGGCCATTTATTGTATCTGAGTTCCTGTTTGCGACCTCAAGCAGATAAAAAAAAAAAAAAAGTGATGAAGAGCGAGAGATGCAAAGGTTAAAGAGGTTTATTTCACAGGTGAAGGAATGACTCACAGAACACACGTGCCGGGTTTTTATTTGAAAGATGTTTTATTTATTAAACGAGGATTAAAATGAGTTTTTACAGAAAGTAAAACATACATAAAACACATATTTATATGTTTTGCCATTTTCACAGTCATGGTATCAAAAAAAAGGAGAAAAAAATGCTGGCACAAACAGCATGTTTTATTTATTTTAACATTTATAATACATTATTATCTTTTATGACTATGTGATTTTAAAGGTCTGTATATGTCATTAAAGAGCTGCATAACTACAGAAAACACACGCACCTGGCGTAATGCTGCCATTACAGTGACATTAAAGTGTGTGTGCGTGTGTATATGTGAGAGTGTGTTTGTGTGGAAATGAGAACAGTCCCCTGTTCCTGCTGAACTGAGCCAGCCGACGTCACACACTGATTATCAGCACAGCAGGCACAGGAGACCGACCCAGCGGGGGGCGGAGGAAGGGTGAAAGAGGTGATCTCTCTTTCTCTCACACACACACACACACACACACACTGCAGACAGACACTGATGCTCATGCAGAAATCAACAGGTAGAAGTGTAAATAAATATGATCACAAACACAAAGACACACACACACACACCCCAGAGAGAGCCTGGCAGTCAGTAATACACGCGACAACATAATGACATACTGCTGGCCCAACAGGAGCAGGAGCGGTCTTCGACACTAATGAGACGGCTGACATTTAGCAGGCTCCGACACACCGAAGCGAACAATTTCAGCTAAGTCACCAGATTAGCTGTTTTTTTTTTTTGTTTTTTTTTTTGCCATACACTCATACAGAGTGGAATACCTGCTTTCATCCATCCCACTCAGCCACATCACAGCACCGACTCGCAACACTACTGAGTCATCCGTGAAGTACTCCGCACACACACACACACGCGCGCGCTCAAATCGCGTCGGCCTTTTGCCTCCAACACATGTTGCCAATTTAACAGCGATTAGGCGCGATTGCGCGTCGGGAAGGCTCGTAAAAATAAAGTCAAAGAATCAATCTGGCAGTCGAGAAGCAGCATGTTTTTTCCCCCCTTTTCCTCGCTGCTAACAGCGTGACACTTTCTAGTAGGTGAAATTGCTTTTTGACACGTCCTTTACGCATAGGTGGCAAAGTTCGCGCGCGCAGATTTGCTGAAATCCAACAAGAGCTACTGCTGAGGAAAAAACGTGCGCACTGAGTTTTCTAGTTTGGTTCCAATAAACCGCTTCAGAAAGCAGGGTGGTGACGAGATAACAGAAGGAGCTGATAGTGTCACTGATAAAGATAATTTTTTGTTTGTTTGTTTCAAGCGCTGAAGAAGGTCACGGGCTCCTCATTGATTAACAAAACAGGTGGGTGGAAATGCGTCTTATGTAAGGAAAGTTGCTTTTTTTTTTAAATGTTATTTTATTTTTGGGAGGATATGGTCATAGGATGTGGTTATGATCATCTGATGCCTGGCGTTGATGTGAAGAGCGGTGTTTTTGATGCAGTGCGGCCCCTCCCTGACCTTTACTCTCCCCCTTTCCCCTGCAGGCTGCTGCCCTGTGGCGGCAGAACTTAACCACTGTGAACATGGCAGACACTCACTGTTCACATGTGGGTTAAGTCCTGCTGCCGCACAGCCAGACTTCGGCGGGCATCTGTTCCTGACACAGAATGCAGACGTTTCTTTCTCCCTCTCTCTCTCTGTGTGTGTGTGTGTGTGTGTGTGTATGCAAATGAGTAACACTGTATGAGTTAGCAAATTAGTGTGTGAGAAAGAGGCTGTTTCTTCGTGTCAGCCATTGGAAATCCCTGGCAATGTGATTCAGTCGTCTAGTTTAAAAAAATCACTCTGCCAGGAATTCCCCTGGCCAGCAGAAAGAACTGGATGGTCTGCGGCGGAAGGACAACTTCAAAGCGTGCAACAAAGTAACAAAGACCATAATCGAACTCCTCGCATCATAGTCGCCTGTTTAAAGCATCGACTCCCTTTCTTCTGTAGCCCCGCAGAGAGCAGGCTACCTCTGTCACATGTTTGCCATTCGCAGGTCATAGTCGCTGGGCTTTCTCAACACTGTACGTACGTGGCCCTTGTCAACTCCCAGACTTCCCGTGGCCTCTTATAAAAATAGCTTTTCAATGACAGAATGGAGAATTAGGTTAGAAGGAAGTGGCCAGTCGAATGGCACTCCCTTTAACAGACGTTTACCCTGCCCCGTTTATCTGTGCCCCCTGTGGGGGAGAAAAAAGAAATAAAATTAAAAACCAACACACACAAAAAAGAAGGCCGGAGAGCACTGGACCGTGTTTCCTCTGCTGCTAAGTTGGGGCTAAATCTCTTCAGACTTTGTCAGGAATTTTCATGTTGTGTAAAGAAACGGCATTTATACGTTGTGAGAAAACACACAATCTGATCCTATGCATCCTAAGACAAGCACACACAGCCATTCCAGCCTGGAGCACAACATAATACTGTGAATTCCTTTTGGTTGAATTTCACTTGTCTGGACAGGATACATTTAAATAATTGAATGCCATTCCCAGTCTCCAGATCCCCGCTGAACTGCTCCTTTGCCACCCTCTTTGAGCCCTTTTTATTTTCAGCAGCATGAATATTCCACCATGTACAAGGTATGAGTCAGTGGGACGCTTTTGGGGAACTCCAGACTCTAAATAAGTTTTAGCTGGCTGGCAGTGGGCGCTGTGAACTTGGGACCCTATCGCTAATGCGGGTATCTCTTTTGTCACAAACCTACTGCAGTGAAGGTGTGAGTTTGGATTAAGTTTCCAGTGTGACACGAAGAGGCTTTCTGGTTTTCACCAGGCCAAACCAGTGTGATTTTTTTTTGGTCCTACCGGGAAGAAAACGGAAAAACATTGTATAGCTTGGAAATCCTAAAATCATATTTTTTTTGTTGCTTGATTCATGGAAAACTAAAATATCAGCATAAAAATGAACTCGGCGTTAGATTCTAGTTGTGCATTTCTCTTTGAATTCCTTTCTGTTTTACAAGTTGTGCTTTGTAAACGCTGGCCCGTCTCCACATGGTCACAATAAGATGCGGTGTCTCAAGAAAGAAGGTCCTTTAAGGTCCCGGCACCCATCAAAGACACGCTAACTCCCCTTTAACTCCTCTCCCCCCTTTAACCTTAAACCCTCCATCCCACCATCCTTTCATCTGGCCTCTCGTGTTATTTTCTCTGCCTTTTCATCTTTTCCATCGGTTTCTCTCTTCCCCTTCGCACTCCCCTCATCGAACCCGCAGCCGTTAATGTCCATGAGCTCATTCCTTCCCTTCCCCTGTAATGACGGCATTCTGGTTGACGCATGCTGCCCAACACCTCACCTCAAACACTCGCTGCGAGGATCTCGACCCGCCTCGCGTTCGGGCTGCCTTGTTTTTTTTTTTTTTTTTCTGAGGATACAGGCGGTCCTCCTGTTACTCGCTTCTCAAACTGGATGTGTGTTAGGGTTAGAAATAACAAGTATGTGGCATGTAGGCTGCAGCTTACTGGCAGCACACGACTGTGGCAACATGTTGCACCCTGACGGAGGCGTAGGGTAGGAAAAATCAGTATCACTGAGTGACGCCTGCCAGCAGATGTACTCTAGTAAAGTTAAAGTGCTTTCGGCGAGCGTCTTCATCGATTATGACCTCGTGTGTGGGTTCTTTGATGGTTTCGCGGTGTGTAGTGTACACTGTGTGTGCGTTGGGCCGTGTATGTGTTCGTGCACACGACGTATGGCGGTCCAAGTGCAGACGTGGCCACTGGCTGTTTTCCTCCGACCGTCGGCCCGAGTTCGGAATTGACATTGCCGTTTACACAAGGGCACACAGTTAAGTGGAAAAGCCTCTGTTGAGACAGCTGGATCTCAACCCCTTGTTGTTTCAACACATATCTCCTCTCTCCCCATGCCCTTGCGTGTGCATGCACAGAAGAAATGCTCGCAGGCCAGACCCAATCTGCCTCTCTACGCACAATGTTCACTATCAATATGCAAACACAGCCATGTCAGTGGCAAACATGGGCTGTGCATAAGCTGGTTTTCATTCTTTCTCATAAACGCCGAATAGTAAAAATACCAAACTGACATCATTCACACTTCAGGGCTGTGAACCAGTTCACAGAGCAAACAGTAAGCAGGACATTTCCCAGGCTGTGGATTTCATTAAGAACTATGTGTCACAGTCAGGCACATGTCATTTATGTTTCCACTGCATCACAGAATTTTTATGGGTGGGGGGGTGGGGGGTAGGTTGTTTCCAGTCCCTGCTTCATCTATGTCGCTGAATGCTATAAGTTCAAGATGTCAAGTCAGCAGCGGAGCAAAAACAGTTACAGTAACATGTTAATTCCCTTCTTTTTAAAGTGTAAATATGTCACGTCTGCTTTCCATAATTGCTGTCGTATCTGTTACGCCTATGAAACGCACTCATGGGAGGACAATGCAGAAGATTAGCCGCGGATCACCAAAGCCCAAAAACGGCCAAATGATGAGAGGACGGACAGCTGACACGTCAGAAAATTCTCCAGAATCAAGACCGTATTTTTAAACCTGACTAAACTCTAAAGTATCCACCAAAATCAACCACAGGATCAACAACACTGCAGTTAAATCGCAAAGCCAGCCAAGTAAAACACAACGCAGTACCACACCTTAACTTACTTGCTACCAGACAGAGTCTGTCTGGATATGTGTGCGCATGTGATTGTATTTGTTTCATGTTACGTGAGAGGGTGTAATCATTGCTGAGGCTGTGACATTTAGTGACATTCAAACAAGAGCTCGGGCTCTACTATGGGCCTTCTATGTTGCAGTTTTCCTGAATTAAAGGCGGCTCTTCATTGGCTGGCCTGGAATCAATGGAACGCGCCGCATGTGGGACATTAGTCTGAGAATAAAAAAGTATTTCCAGCTCCAGATTTTCTTTTCTTTTCTTTTCTTTTTTTTTTTTTTAAAGAGAAAAGCTCAAAGTCTCTTTGGGCTGTAAAGCCAGCCTCAGCAGCGAGGAGCCCAGCCCAAGCCCGTGGTCCACTCCCTGTAGCCCAATGCGTGTAATCCTATACGCAGCCTGATTCATTGCCAAACACCCTTACCACCACCAGCCCTGTACTTAGTGTACAGCTGCCGTGCTGCCACTGAACCACACATGCACAAGTGGATGCTGAAACTGCACACACACACACACACACACACACACACACACACACACTTTTATTCCACTACGCCACGGTTTCCTGAGCCTAGGCCCATTTGTACAGATTGCTGCCGGGCACACCCACCGACTCAACCACCCCACCAAAGCCAAGGATTGAGGGTTAGATCCCCACATTCTGCTCCTCCTCCTCTCCTCCATCCTTTCTCACCATCCATCCATCACCTCATTTTTCCAGCCTAACGATTTCTCAAAGCAGGAGGCAAAATAACAACACATTTGACCCGTGCCTTCTCTTTCCCATGTCATTTGGGACGGAGGTTATCTGAAGTCACAGCCGGTCACATACAGAGCAAAGTGACAGACACCACTGTCGGGCTAAATTAACTCATTCTTATCTTGCCTTTCGTCTATAGGTCAACCTCATGTTAACATCTCCATATTTGCCTTCTGCTACTCTGTTTGGTCTATACCAGCGCACCCCCAGGGGGAAACCAGACAGGACGGCGAACAGGAAGACAGAGACAGCCAGCTCTGAAATGCAGCTGAAACTGGGTTAGCTACAGTAGCCACTGGATTCCCTTCCTTTCATGGAGGTTTGGGAGCTCGCAGACTTACAGGGCCCCTGAACAATGAGAGGAATGTTTGAGCGGCTCCGGCCTTACTTCAACACTGCCATTACGCCTCTCGGCTGCTTTTCTATAACTTTTTATGACCTCACTTAGCACTCTGTGCTGCCAGCAACACCCCACAGAGACACATACAGACTAATAGACGTGACGACAGACAGATGACACACATGGGCAGACAGATGACAAACATACTGTATAAGCAGAAAGTTGTATGGAAACAGGTGGAGGCGAAACAATTATGCTGTAAATCATTCAGACGGGTGGTGATATATAACCTTTAAATTAACAAGCGAGACAGGCAGCAAGAAATTAAGCCATCCCATTCAAAGGCACCATATTCATCTGACCTTTGTAATGGAACCGGTCCACAGTGGCAGACCTCATAACAGGGCAATATTCCAGTGCCAACAACACAGTACATTTGAACAGGAGGCAGACTTTACTCCGCTCTGTGTGAACGTCCCGTCATGATCAACAGGTTGCAGGAACTGCTGAATTGCCCGTCTGTGGAAGATCGGTGGTTCAAGACAAGGGAAAAAAAAAGTCAAAGGAAGGCACAGTTTTCACGGGTCATAAAGTCATAAAAGTGTGAAAAAAAAAAGAAAAGTAATAATCATGTCCCGAGAAGAGGGAGACACAATGCTGCACCTACCTGAGTCAACAGTTTTTACTCCTTTCTTCTGTCTCGTGTTCTTCATACTCTTCAATGTCACGCTGTAAAGTTGACCTTCACAGTTTCCATCCCACCTCCGGTCTCTCGCCGCTTCTCTGCGTCTCCCACTCTTTCTCTTTGTCTTCTTCTCGTCAGTCCGTTCCTCCTTCGGCCGTGCAGACAGGAGTGTGTGTGTGAACGCGAGTGTGTCTGGGAGCCAGACGGGGTGAGAGTAAGCAAGTAGGCGGGCCCAGTCCGGCAGAGGGGATTCCTTTATGACGATGTCAGAGGAGAGGAACACTCCCCTTCTCTCCTCTCTGCCTCCCTACCTCTCCTCCCCTGTGCATGGCCAAGGCTGCTGGTAGAACACAGGAAAGGGGGCAGGGAGATAATTGGCTGCACAGCTGCTAATAAATGAGCAAAGGCTGTTTGAGTCAATAGCAGACAGGAAGAAGCGAAATGTGCACTGTTTCGAGTGACAAACACGCTGAGGCGGTTTGCTGCTTTGGCTTTTACGTCAAAAATGTGCTGAAATTTTGGGAAAAAAGGTGAAATCACCTTTAAATCGCCCCTATAGGCAGAAATTAAGCATATTTTTGACAATAACTACATGTACTCTGTACAAAAAAAGTATTGAAACATAAAGTTAAAAGTGACATTAATGAGGTCAGAGATACTTGTTAAAAAGTCTTTAAAATGAGTGTTAAAATGTCAGATCAAAGCTGTGCATCGTGTGGATTTCAGATCAGAAACGTCAACGTTGAAACAGCGTCTGCTGAAGTCATAAAACTATTAACTCTGGGGCATTAAACAGGTTTTATAGAGGATCACAGCGATCTTAGCAAAGGGCAAAACATGGCTGATGTTTTTTTCTTTCTTTCTTCCCAGACCATTTAAAGCTACACACTCCTCCAGCTGAGAAATGATAATCAAATTGAGAGAGATCTTTCGATCAGTAGCTATGACAACTGTACAAGATAATCAATAATGGGCTGAAAATCACTCGTGCCGGCTTACAAGCCATCAAATATTGCATTTGCAATTCAGGTCTTGTGACGTGTTTGTGTCTTGTTTGTACACCGAGCTTAGTTTGATTTCGATCTCCACCTGTCAAGGATACCCCCCCTAGTCCCCACCCAACCCTCCAGGGACACACTAACCCCTCCACCACCACCTCTCTAACAGTGGGACAGTAACACGAGCTTCTGAGAGGGGCTATTAGAAGCTTTACAACTTCCCCTGAAGCCTTTGGGTGTGTGCGTGAGAGTGGCAAAGTCCTGTAGAGAGAGCCACTCCCCTGTGCGAGATCAGACGTCACACATTCCACACACATACACGTCTCTAAGCAACGCATACACTCAAGCTTAGCAAAATGACTGTGCCAGTAAGACACGTGACTGCCTGCGACGCATCGTTTATCTTCGGATGGGATAATGTTTTGTTTGTGGACCTCAGTTTCTATGCTGTCTTCGTTGGGGATTTACGGTTTTGCGAAACCGCCAAGGTTTAATGAATGCCTTAACTTTTGATTGCTAGTTATCAAAGATTACACGTGGGTATTTGTAAAGTCGTGTTAGGATGGAGCTTCATTAACACGGAGCTCCAAAAATTTGTCCCCCCCCAGTCTGTCTCATTGTTTTTCTTCTTATAAAATGATGTGTTCATGTCACGCGAATGGCCTCTGTGAGGCTCAACTGCAAGATGAATATTGTTGATAGGCTGTTTCTGTGATGAGTTTCATCTCTATTTTGTGGTCTAGACCACAGTGCGTGCCGTGCACACTCCCCTCTTGTTTTGTCTCACAGGCTCGACGGTAGGCACTGCCACACGCGAACCAAATACTGTAATGACTGAGATAACAGAGAATTGAAATAGAGACCCCCCTCCTCTTGAGTTCAGACTGGTACCAGGTCTTTCAGTCTGTCTAGAATACGAAACGAAAAAAAGCTGGTGTGAAACCGATGCCATCTCGCAGCTTCTCCACCCATGCCAGCTTCTTGAGAGCACTCTGGTGCGTAATGTTCCCGAGTTTTTCCTGCTGACGGCGAGGATTGTGGTATTTGGAAAATGGTGCTTCTTCTTCCCCCCAAGGCCATATTCTGCACTTTATGGTTCTGGGAAATGTAATCCAGCGCGTGTACATATTTGCTTATGTCTGTATTTCAGCACACGAGTCCATTTTCGAGAGATAACAGTGGCAGATGTAGCTGAGGTGGCGCGTATTCCCATTTCTGTTTTTTGTACAGTTGGACATCATACGTTGCAAACACACTCAGTTCGCTGTGGCCTGCACAACTCCAGTGAGGGTTGTGGGCACTTTTGTGGAGTCATGGTTGAGCTGTGTCATCTCTAGTTATAGTAGTCACAGAGTAGTAGTTCATTGAGAAATCTTCTCCACAGTTTGTTCTGCTTTAGTGTTTGAGCTCAGGCTGCAAAATTAAAACATGTATTCCTGGGTGTGTACTTGGACTGCATATGTATTTCTCATCTTTTTTTGGTCTATTCGGTATGTGCCTATAAAGTCTTTTCATTGTGAATGTACAGTGTGTACTTGTGCGTTTGTGGGTCACGGCGGACGTTCAGCCGAGCGACCATCTTCAACGGTGAGTCAGACGACAGTAAGCGACTCTAATCTGGGCCGCGGGGTCTGGGAAAAAGAAAAATCAACATCCATTTGGTTGTCATGGTGAGTCAGATCCAATTATGCAACAGGCAGTGGAAAATGGTTTTTGGAGAGAGAGAGAAATTCAGGAGACTTGGGAGAAAGAACTGCTTGCGGTGCCAGCTGATCTGAGAGGTATCATCGTTACCCTTATTTAAGCAGACACACTGACTGAGGGTACATTCCTACCAACAACAGCAGTTTCTGCACAGAGTGGCACAATTCGCTGCCCATAGACGCACATTCACATGGGAAGTTCTGACACTATTCTTCTGTTCTTGGAAACTGAGCACTACAAATGCCTTGCCCAAGGGTGGCCTGACCTTGACTTTATTGACGTTGCATGTTAAGAGTCAGTCCAAGGATTTGAAACAATCCATCCTCCCTTTGCTAGATGAAATAATACTCTTTTGAGTCCTTTTTTAATCTACTAAAACAATGCTGTCATCAAGGATAAGCCAAAAGGCTTTCTGCCCTCTTCATATAGATTATATTGGTACACTTTACCATTTAATTTTTTTTAAAATATCTGCTCCAGATATTGCTTGTTGCAAGAAACATTACGAACTGATGACTGATTTAAATGATTAGCATGGCCAAAACCAAATGTCACTCACAGACTCTGTGCCAAAAAAGCCAGGCGTTTTAAATCAGTCGTTCTTATTATTGCAGAGCAAAACACTTTTTTTTTTCCTTCTGCATTAAGATTTCAGGAAACTTTTACTCCAAAAAAAAAAAAAAAAAAAATGACAGCATCAGTGAAACTAAACTGGATCAAGTATTTTCTGTTACACCATTAGTAATCATAGCCTTACCCTTTCTCCTGTATGTCCTCCAGTCCTCTCCCTGTTCAGTCTACCTCCTCTTCTTCTCCTCCACTCTACCCGGCTTTAAGACATGTTGTGGTGATAAAGATAAGTGGTAATGCGAGCTGGCTGCTGGCAGAGCCTTCCTCAGCAGTTTTCTTTAAAACGGTGCCAGCATTGCTAGTAGTAGGGTTTGGTAGAAGAGTGATGCTCTCGCTCTCTCTCTCGGTTGTGGACCTACCTAGTTGTAAAATTTCAGCATGCTAACATGCTGTGGAATGGCATAAACACAAACATTTGCTCAACATCTGCGAATGATCACTGTGAGCATGGTAGCACGGTACCATTAGCATTTAATCAAGTTAACAAGCAGAAAGGAAAAGTGGGTACCAAGTAAGATTGCACCCATTCGCTCACAAATGACAAAAACGGTCTCAAATCACATATTTTGATACTTAAATTTGTTATTTTGAGTAGAGAAGTGCATTCACACTGACAAATAGGGCTAGCTGCATGAAGCGCATCAACCCGAGTTGTATATAACTTTCACCTACTTGCACCTTTCACTGCAAGAATTACTAGATGTGCCTCCCACTTTACAGTTAAGTCTGATAAACCTTTGCTGTGTGCGTGTGTCAGCCGAACATCACAACTGGCTGTTGATTGGCTCTTTCTGGCTCATGCACACGATAAATATGGTAGTTGTTCTGCAGCTCTAGCCTGGATTTTTATGTCTGTGGTGATACATGTAAGAGCACAAACAGAGGAATCTGAATTATACGCGCTGCATGGTTTTTTTGGAGTCGGAGAGGAGTGCACAGCAGAGTGCTTTTCCCCTGCAGAAGTTAAGGGAGCGTGCACTTCAAAGACTGTTTTTAACATTTTTCTTTCAAGTCAATAAAACAGTCTGGTACACTGTGAAACGCGTATAAATAGATCTATTGCTTGGATCTGCAGCGGTATTGGCGCGGTTGCTAGAGAACCAGCAACCTGCCAGCTGATAGGTGGCCTCCCTACTCAACCTGTCAACTCTTCATTGCTCTCATCATCATCATCTCCACCCTGAATTAGCGCCTTCACTCGCTTTTCTCCCATTCCTAGCCTCTTTCCCCCCCCCCCCCTCCAATCCAACCCTGACCCAGTCCTGGGACATTTGAGGTCATAGCTTTTCTACACCTCATCCGTGCTGGACCAAGTCCCTGGAAACTGGTCCAGCACTCGGTCATAAAGTCCATGAACAGACCAGCACATCTTAGCTGAGCTCAAAACAGTCAGGAGGCTCCGACTGGATCCACTTGACTTTGACTGGTTTGTACTGTTTTTCTCTTTGCTATGCTCTCTCTCTCTCTCTCTCTCTCTACTACCTCTGGTATTTATGTATTGGTAGTTGCCCTGGAGACAGGACACACAAACACTGTGGCGGTAGACAGGAAGTGCTCTGGAACCACAATGGCGTCACTGCGGCTGTGCGCTCGCTCTCCTCCCCTCCTCTCTCCCTCTGTCTGCCCCAGCCAGCGTGCATGCTATTATCCTTAGCAAGCTATACAGAGACCACACTTCTCTTTCTCTCTCTTCTCTCTCATTTCTCTCATTATTATTAGCATTGCTTTTTCAGCTGTCTCCCGCTCCCCCTTCAACTTTATACCACATTAGCTACCTCAGTATTTGGAAAATTGCTGTCTGATTTGCGGTGTCTGGTATGCCTGGTGTTAGTTGATGTGCTGAAAAGCTGTTGGGCATCAACTGTTTAAATAGTCGACCTGACTTGCAGTCGGGCAGGTCGAGAAGCTACTCACGCGTTTCCAAACTGGGTGAAGAATGTGTGTGTGTGTTTACTGTATGTTCTGGTGCTCGTGAGAGGACTCTACGTGTGAGTTCAAGGGTGTAAAAAAAAAAAAGTGAATGTATGAAAACCATCCATGAAGGTGCCGGGCTGCCCGCATACTGTGAAGCGCTTCGTATAAGATGAAGTGAGTCAGGAAGTTAATGAGTAAGAGGCAGATATGACAAGAGGATTAAAGGAATGTGTGTGGTCTTATTGCAGCCTCTTACATCAGACACTCATTAGTGTACAGTGCACATCCCTCCTGTTCTCCCTCTGTCTCTTTTACACACCCTGCCTCTAAATATACTCCTCTGGAAAAACCCCTTGAGAAGATACCGCCCTCTTCCACTCAACGTGCTAAAAATACCCTGCCAAGACCACCTTTACAACCCCCCCCCCCCCATGCCTG
>JAVDPK010002940.1:66805-97944 GCA_034780415.1 Cichlasoma orientale | reverse complement strand
CTACCCCCCCCCCCCCCCAACTTCCTCTATCTGGCCCCCTTTCTGACATCCATCCATCCATCCATCCATCCATCCATCCATCCATCCATCCAACCCCTGAAGGGTTCAGTTTCTGGGGTCTGTCTGGTGTTAAAACAGATGGATTCTCAGAAGAAGAAACAGAGGTGGATTTTATTGACGTGAGCTCATGGCATGGGAGTGAGCGACAGAGCAAAACAAGAAGGGAGTAGGAAAGATTAAAAGCAGATATGCTTGAGATGACCTCTTGGTCAGCGGGAGCATGAAGATGGAAAAAAAACATTGGTGCTAACTGCAGTCGTAGCTTTGGTTTCATTTATAGGTGAAATACCATAAAGTGAAGAAAAGGGAACAAATAAAAAACAAACTGAAGCTGCTGTATTATAGGTGTCCTAACCCTGCTCGAAGTCATTTTTCATGATCGCCTCGGACTTTCTGAAAGATGTTTTTCTATTTTCGTCCCATCTACTTAAGTCAGCTCCACCGGGCGAATATTAGCTGCCAAAAACATCGATTCTTAATGTGTGAAACCAAGAGAGAGGCTTTGTGCAGCCTCAGAAGACAAAGCAGGGGCACACGAAACTCTCAGGGGGGATTTCTGCTACTCTTGCTTCGATTATCAGAATTTTTATCAACCCCTGGCAGAAGAGCAGGACTCACACAGAGACTCGATTGAGAAAATCAGACAGAAACAACAAAACGACACTGTGGCTGCAAAAAGGAGAAGAGGAAACCGCATTGAGTCAGGAATAATTATTAAGAATGAAGTAAACCTGTGAACCTTCCTTATGGATGTGTTGTTCTGTCTCTGTTTGAGGAACTGATGAAATGTAGCATACTGTACTTGTAACACAGCCATTTTCGGTGGCGGTCAAGAGAGAGGAAGCCTATCTGCAGCAACGTGGTGTTTCTGTTCCCCCCTGTTCAACCGTTGACATCATCTGGAGTGACACACGGCCGACTGACTTCCTCCGTCTCATTAATCACTTGTGCGTTAACAGGCGCGCACATTCTCCCCAATTCCTGCACCCTTTCACAGCTTCGCACCACATTCTGCCCTCCCTCGTTAGCTCCCCGGCTCCGACTTCAGCCTCTTTCCCAGATAGCCTGCCCACTAAGCAGTGACCTCTGACCTCCCCCCCAGAACCCCTAAATCCAAAACTCACACTTTACATTCTCCACCTGCTGCTCACCTGCAGTATATGCGGCGGGATCTCTGTTTAAAACATACTCATAAGAAGATAATCAGGCTGATTTTTGTCAAGATAGGCATGTTGTTTTTAACTGGAGCTTTGCTGTACTTTGACCTTCTTGCACTTCTATTATGAAACCTGGAAAATAAAAACAGAAACAGCCCACAGCCGTTGGAGGACATTGATATTTCTAGTGCGTTATCTCTGCTTAGATAACGCTGGCAAGACAGATCATCAACACCGGGCTCTGATAGGGTGCTTTGAGCTGAACTTCAGTCACTGACTGGAGCAGAGAGAAAAAAGGGAAAAGTTACATTTTTTCCATGTGTTTTATTTTCAAGAGTTTAAATAGTCACACATGTCCAGTTTAAATACTATTCAATGGAGTCTTTCATTCATTATTTATACGAAAGCTCCGGTAGTATATCCTACAACTGAAAGTCGCTGAACTGAGAGGATGAAAACAGAAAAAGCCACCGAGTGGAAGATAGCAGTCAGCCTTGTCGAGCAGCGAGATCTTCCAGTGTGTGAACTTTTTATGAGGGCTTATAAACGCGCACACACATCGTTGCAGAAAGAAAAAGGGATCGGTGTGTGTTTGTGTGTGGTGGTTTATTTTCTGCTACCCAGCAGGGGTCAACAGAAGTCAAAACACACATTTTGTTCGGGATGAGCCACGGTCTGGAACTGCTTACACAAAAACCTTCTTTGTGTAAATAATTTTAGTCACGTTGACCACCTAAAGGACTGTACCGCTATAAAAACTCGCAACAGGCCGTGGGAACGCCGACTGGACGCGGAGGACAGATGATGAAACACGGGATTAATCACTCGTTTTCACAGCACAAAAAGCATTATGTGACTCAGCGTTGTTAATCTCGTCACCTTTTCCAGTTTGGGTGGGAAAAAAGCAAAACAAACAAACACACACACACACACACACAAAAAAAAAGATCTAAAGTGTAAATGCAAAAGTTATATTGGCCCTGCAGATGATGCAAAGTTTGTTGTGCATAACCAGGTGGCCTTCCTCCAGTGTGTAGACATCAGACAATAAATGGGTGGTTTAGCAAGTTAAGCCAAGGTGTGTGCACAAACTGGGTGTGTCTGTGTGTGTGTTTCCGCTGCCTCCGCCCATGTGAAGAGTGCTCTTGGGAGAGGTTATGTGCCTGCAACTCGTGCCCTCTGGCTTTTTTGGCTTCCCTCCACGTTAGTGCATGCACTCTTCTACCCCAGATCTCTCTTTGCTTCATTTATCTGTCCTACTTGCAGCTTTTTTTTTTTTTAAAGTGTTTGTTCCTTTCTCGATTATTTCTGGATTTGAACAATTTATCTGTCTTGTTCCCCTCTTTTTTTCTGCCTTCTCGCTCTCCTTCTCTGTGCATGTAGCTGTCCTTATTTGGCTTCTCTCTGAGTGAGTGGGAGAGTATGAATGTGACTGTGTGTGTGTGTTTCCTCCTGACTGTGACTCACTGCTTGTCTGACTCACGAGCGCTAACAAAAACACACAGTTGCCATGGGAACACAACCCTCCACCCCTCCCCTCTATCGCTCTCTCTCTCTCTCCGTGCACCTCCCTGTCAGTCTCTGGTTTCTCTCTCTCCTCGCAGGCATCCCGGGCAGCCCTGGCACTGTGAAATGGGTGGCATAGTTGGGTGGGATGGCGGCGCTAAGGTGCATGTGAGCAGGATCAAAGGACAGGGAGAGAGAGGCAGATATAACAGAATATAAAGTAAGGCTGGAAAAGAACAGGCTGGAAACTGGTGAAAATAACTGTTTATACTGAGGTATTACAGTGCAGGAGAACAGAAAACTAGCGTGCAACACAAGCAATCATCTATCATCAGCAGTAAGTAAGAATGCTTACACTGGCTAAACAGAAAGTGCCCACCTGTGGCTCTATTCTCTGCTTCTGTTCTCCTGCTTTTTTTTTTTTTTACTGCTCTGAAATTGCAGAGTGCTTTGAACTGGGCCTATCCTTTGATGTGCTGGCGTCACTGCTCGGCCTTGCCATAACCTCCAGGGAGCTTAATAATGTGCCCACGTGTGCCAGTGCCTTTTCACAAAGATCAGGTAGGGCGCTGGATGTACCAATACACTGAAGCAACTGAGGTTTGGCCTACTTCCTGGATTCCTAAATCCTGGTTGTGCGCCCCCTAGTGGACTGCTTTGTTTTATCATTATAAAGGGAATCTATGTACACTCATGATAATGTACAGTCATTGGACACTTTATTAGGTACACCTGTTCAACTGCTTGTTAATGCAAATATCTAATCATCCAATCATATAGCAGCACTTCAGTGCATTTAGGTATGCATACATTGTATGTAGACCTGCTGAAGTTCAAATCAAGCTCCAGAATGAGGAAGAAAAGTGATTTAAGTGACTCTGAATGTGACATGGTTGATCATGCCAGACGGGCGGGTCTGAGTATTTCAGAAACTGCTGATCAGCTGGGATTTTCTCCACACAAGCCATCTCTAGGGTTTACAGAGGAGGTGTGAAAAAGAGAAAATATCCAGTGAGCAGCAGTTCTCCGGGTGAAAATGCGTTGATGATACCAAGGTCAGAGGAGAATGCCCAGACTGCTTTGATCTGATAGGAAGGCAACAGTAAAGCAAATAACCACTTGTTACAACCAAGGTATGTAGAAGAGCATCTTTGAACGCACAAATGATGGGCTACAGCAGCAGAAGACCACACCAGGTGCCACTGTTCTTAGCTACAAACAGGGAACTGAGGCTACAGTTACAGAAACGGGCTAATCAAAATAGGACAATAGAAGATGGGAAAAATGTTGCCTGGTCTGATAAGCCTCGATTTCTGCTAAAACTTACAGATGGTAGGGTCAGAATGTGATGTAAAAAAACCACGAAAGCGCCGATCCATTCTACCTTGCATCAGTGGTTCAGGCTGCTTTCTTCTTACACTTTGAGCTCTTTAGTACCTACTGAGCCTCTTTTAAATGCAACAGCATTAAATGCACCAACACTAAAAAGCGGCTTATCACTGATATAAAAAACTCCCCCAAATATCCAGTTATTCAAATTTGCTGATAAAAATAAAGAAGCTTTGCATACATGGTGAAACAGTTTTAAAAGACTTTGTGTGGACTGGATGAAAATACAGTGGGACAGGTTGCTCTCTTCAGTACAGACAATAGAGACACACGTAGAAGCCACAAATTCACCGAGCACGCTCACATGTGCACACGAGCACACTTTTGACCTCAGTTTCACCTTTGTGTGTCCCAAAAGCCCAAAGCAGCTGGGTGGTGGAGAATTCTGAGAAGAGGCTGAAACTGTATGCCGGCGTAATCCTCGGCCAGGGAGGGACGAGCAGGTTCAGAGGGAAAGAGAGGAATCGGGAGCAAATGAAGAGATACTGTGACTATAAGAACACTAATAGGAAAAAAAGCATTGTTTCAATGATATTAAGTAGGTCAAAATAAAGCGCTGCAATCCATCTTAGAGAGAATGATGGAAACACCATTGTCACACTTTATTGAAAAAAATGCAACCTGCCACATATACCGTATTCTCCTGCTGTACAAACATCAGCCGCAGTAACGAGAGATTGTTTTTCGGATTGTCAGAACACACAGAGCGAGCCCTGCTGCGCACACAGACCGACACTCAACATGAATCAAGGCGCTGCGTGGAAATACCGAGGCTGTGAATGGGAAGGGAAATCCACTTACTGTAATACATTAAATCAACATTGCTTGGATTGTGGCATGTATACCTTCCTCCACACAGATTGTGCACCAAACATGTGTGAGCATGTGTATGACAGCTGTCCCTGTATGTGTAATAATCCTCAGTAAGCTCCATGGCTCCCGCAGTCTCTTCCACTAGATCCTCCAGAGCATCTCTGACCTCACTGTGCGCTCCTCCGACACCCCCTCCAACCTACAACCCACCATGCACACAGCTCATGTAGTAAGCGATAGATACCTTGACTCCAACACGTTATCTTCTTGCAGTGGTCAAGCAGGGCCGCCACATACAGAATACAATAGACATTTAGCTTCATATACAATCTATAAGAGTACTCGAACTGATCCTAACTCTTATATTGAAAAGCTGAACATTAAATAGTTCAATATTATGGTAAATATGCTTATTTTATTTGTGGTAGTGTGAGAAGATAGATGCCATTCTTCTGTCTGTAAATAAAATGTTAAGCTGTAAGGAGTAGCTGGCTAACTTTGCTTAGCACAGATATAGGAAAAGGGGGAAACAGCTAGCCTCGTGGTGTCCAGTTCAAACAAAACAAAACAAAACAAAACCAAAAAAAAAAGAAACAAAGCATTTTGGCTCTCGTGTTCAGTCCAGTTTGTCTCAAAAGCTCCTTAGAAATAAAAATGATAAAATAAATGACGCAAGTTAATTGGTGGAATTTGTAGGTGAATTTTGCTCCCATTGGACAGAACCAGGCTAAGCGAGTCCAATGTACTGTTAGCTGTAGCTTTATATCTTCGTCTCCAGCTGGAAGCAGGTATATGTACAGTGCGGTGCAAAAGTCTTGAGCCACCCCTAATTTCTTTATATTTTGTTTCCATGGAGTCAGATTTTCTTGTAATTTTTTTAAAAAATTGGACACTGGGTGCTTTTTCACTCACCTTCAGTCCGGTCCTTATAACTGACCAGTGTTTTTGTTAAGCCACTTAACACTATGACTCATTCAAGCACAAAAACGCACCTACTAACTGAAGGGATGAACCACTGTTGTGTTTACACATAATAGACAACCTCAGGGCAAAAACTGTATCTTTAGACACTTTGTTATTAGCAGGCTGTCACAAAAATAAATCATTTATTCACATTCCTTTAGTTGAATCTATGAAGTACCAACCATGACACAGTCTGACAGGCATAAAATAGCATTTTGCACCAACAAGGTGATTCCCAAAGAGCCAAAAAAATTTGGCTTATCTCAGCAGTGTGTTTTTAAAAAAATTGAGGAAACTGGACAAAGTATCTACAGCCAGTCCAGCAAAGAGCCGACACAGGACCCGAGAGATGAATCTGGATCTTCTGCGGATGCGTCTCCTGGAGCCTAATCTTGACTTTCAGGCTTGTTAGAATTGTACAAACTCCGTTTCTCGCCTTAGAAACGAGGGGTGGCTCGAGACTTCTGCACAGCGATGTATGTCACAAAATATTGACCCATTCCTTCCTTGAGGACAAGCGCACTGGATAAACTTAATGTTAACAACAAGACAATACTGTGATTAATACTGAGTGATTAATAGCACTTGGCCAGCAATTCAATTTTCCTTCCACAGCTACTTATAAAGCATCGTGCCTTCACATTTAACAACTTACTTTTGAGTCAAAGTCAAACATGTAACATAGTAAGCACATAAAGTATAGGCTACTTCACATTAAATCTGAGCAATCTCCTCTTTTAACTGCTGCCTTATACAAATAATTTATCTAGAATATCTTTCCTCCACTTCATCTGAATTATTTACGGTTTCTGGGACATTATGAGATGATTCATGAAGTCTGGACAAACGTCTACTCTGTTTAGTGTCTCTATTCTTGGTGTGAGTTCGCCCCCTGCTGTACACACCGAACCTGCAACAACGACAAACTCACCCCTCACGCTACTCGCCCCGAGAAGCTCCCTCACTTCTCATAATATTAGTGGTGCCTCCCTTTGTAATGCAATGTGTGCACTGGACACTGCACTCATTACGACTAATGGTTAAATAACAAGTAGGGGATTCTTTCTGAACAAAACAAAGTAATCAACTCAAAGTAAAGGTACAAGTACACGTATGTACTATGCCCAACTATCCATTTCTTTATCAGTTGCTATAATCAAACATTGGATCAATGGGCTGAAGGTGGAGGGTCTCAACTCTTTCACAGTGATCTTCTGTCAAACTTTGGGCTTCTTGTGACTTCTGCGGGACAAAACTCCCACATTATCCACAATCATTCATGTCACAGTGTCCATTAAAGTCTCTCAAATGATGATGGGATGCTGTTTATTCATAGTTGTTTATACTTTTTAAATATAAAAATAGCTGTCAAAAGGAGTCTCTAAGGGTAGGGATCATCAAGTGGAGAAAAAGGCAAAATTGTGAATATTTGTCTGCGATATCCCCAGAAGAACAGCAGTACGTGTAAGGAAGAAGGTCCCTTCTGAACATAGTGTTTGCAGTCATATAGCACTTCCTTTATGTTGGACTTGAACGCAGGGGAGCTGTTGAGTGACTTAAGAAGTAAAATCCTTTGGACAACTTTTGTCACATTTAATCCCAGAAAAAAAAAGAATCACTTTGGTTCTTTGTTTAAGAAGAAGAGAATCTGTGTATCAGGGTGATAAGTCTCCCATTCAGAGCTCTGTCCTGTGGCCTCTGTTGTGTTCTCGGAGCAGAATGTCTCAGAAATTACTGAAGAGCTCATGTTTCTTCATCCAGTCCATCTGCGGGGCCTTCCTCTTTTCTTTGGCACGGACCTTCCTCTTCTCTTCTGCCGCTGTCGCGCTGAGACTCAGGCCCATCTCAGCAAAGGGGTCCGACAGCTGGCCGCCCTCATCGTCTGCCAGCTAGAAACGGCGAGACAGACGCACAAACACGAAGGTTCAGGGTAGAGACTTTCATGTGGAGGTACAAAGCCCAAACACATCACTGTGCACGGATGCTCACACCCACCTGCGTGCTGTTTCCCTGGCTGCTGAGGTCGGAGTGCGTGGACCTGATGGACTGTGTGGTGGAGCTGCCATTGATCTGAGGGCTGGGGGAGCCGTTGGAAATGGACGGACCGTCATAGTCTGTGAAAACAAGCCATTCACCCATGAAGAAAGTGTGTTCCAAGCTCATCGACTATTTAACTTGGTACTAGTCTGTACTCGTGGTTTTTTGATGGTTATTCTTCTTCTGAAGAAATTGGATCTCATCAGATGATTTCTCCTAACTTTACACAGGAACATAAACTCGTTCTGGTAATTTTTTTAACCCCCAAATTATTTGTTTGTGAACTCTCTACTTTTTAGTCAGTGTCAAGCAGGTGACCTGAACAAATTAAAGGAAAATTAAGTGTCCCGTAAAATCTGAGAGATTAATAAATATATACGTGGAGGGAGATCAATATCTCACTTTAAAATTCAAGCCCATCAAACAGCCCCATGCACTGCAGTCCCACCTTTTACATGGCTGACCGTGGGGATCACTCCCATCTTCTTGAAGTGTTCGTCTGTTTCCGGATCCACCACCAGCAGCCAGGTCTCATTTCCCCCTTTCTTGATGAAGGCCACCACCTCTGCATGCCGCATGCCCTCGATGTTAACGCCGTTTACCTGCAAAAAGTAACGATGAAGAAACGGGCTTTTAGATGTGTTTTTTTGACTGCTCCATCCAGGTGTATGACAACATTAACTTTAATTTCTTAGCTTTTGCTTTAATTAGCCCTGCCATGATTAGTGCGGAGTGCCGGATGGATGAGGGGGAACACGAGGTAACCTTCTACGATGAAAAGGATATTTAGACAACATCATGCATCCGGTCTTTATTCCCCTGGAGTGTAGATAACTGACAGTGTCTGTGTGTCATAGTTGGGATTTTATTTGAATAGATTACTTTATTTGCAGCTATAAAAATATTCAGTGGGTAGATATAGTTGGATTTCTTAAATACAAAACATCAAAGCTAAGACCTGGTATCATTAAATGAGCATGGCTGACTATTGCTAATCCACACTCCCTACAGCAAGAGTACTGAGTCCCAGTTAATTTGATTTGTATTTAAGATGTATCAGATCAGATTTAGCTAAAACTACACAACAAAGTTATATTTTATTTGATTCATTTTCAATAACTCTCTTCCATCTCACTTTAACCCTTACATACTGTTCATATTTCATACCTCCACAGTCCAGTTCGGGTCAGTTTTGACCCAGACCAAGAAGTGTCTACCAAATTTTGAACCACAAATATATTTCGTATGCATAAATAGCCTGTCTGACATAAATAAATGGGTGACATTGGGAAAAGTCGTCACATTTCCAGCTAAAAGAATGACATTTAGGGTATTTTTGCTGCTGTCAAACGGGCTAAATTCGACATTGACAGCATGTAACATGCACTGTGTACAGTATAGAAGTCTGTATTACCTCATTCAACCAGCAGGAGGAGCCATGCAGCCACAAACTAATTACACAAAATTCACCATTATTTTTCAGTGCGCCTGCAACATTACAACAATGCTACTAACTCGTGAATTTCTGCCACAGCGATTGAGCGAAGTGTCTGTACATGCAGCTGTGGACGCAGCCTGACGTTACACATCCACATCTATGTTTGCGGCTGCCATCTGTGTGGCAGCATTCCCCTTGCTTCTACACTTCACTTGCATAACACAACAGCCTGTTGTGGCCTCATCTTATCTAGCTGCTGTGCTTTGAAAACTTTGACTAGACCGTGGCTTCTTGGAAGGCAGCGTCGCAACATGGTGAGTTAGTGTTGGTACACAATCAATTATTGATGGCTCTCCTGGGCTCCGGCTATAGTGCAGGTTTCAGGTGTCGGTGTCCTGGAGGGGAAATTTGTGTAAAATTCACTGCTTATGATGAGATGGAGGATGGAAAATGTAAGCTCTTAAATTTAGAAAACAAGACTGTAGCCAAATAGGCACAGTGAGACAGACTTCATGGGTCCACCAGGAAACAGCAAAAGAAGGGAAGAGCAGAGAGAGTAGATGGAAATGAAAGATGAAGAGAGCAGGATCAGCAGATGGAAAATGGGAACCTCTCCACATCAGAAATCACAAATGTAGGACTTATGACAGACTGTCATCAGTGACCGTTTGAATCAAGGAGAACAAACATCTTTGTATTTGGCCAAACAACAGGTGTTGTGTCATGTTTCACTGACTTCATTAACAGTCCATCCCACACAAGACAATACACTCTGTTCTTTGCCCACTGAGCTCATTAATCCAAGCTGTAAGAACCGTGCAGAAGCTTATTTCTCATGGGACAAGCCCTCCGGGGACCTCTTGATACTGTGTGTGTGTGTGTGTGCGTGTGTTTGTGCGTTTGTGAGGTCCTGCCACCTGCAGTTCGCATTTTTCACATTATTTGCACATGTGTGTCTAACTTTGGACAGATCAAAACAAACGCTTTCAAATGCATCCGCACATCTGAGAACATGACGCACGTGCTACTGTGAGTGACTTTTAACTCTTCCGTCTCCACGGAGCCCCGTGAGCGGATGCCGGCCCACCAAACAAACCATAAAATGTGATTTAGATGAATGATTGTGAGGATTTTGCCTCAGATTAATTAACTTTTTCACAGATTTGAATATAACTGCATTTAGTTTATATAGCGACAATTCACAACATTTGCCTCAGTGTTGGAAAGAAAACCCTAACAATCGAACGACCCCTATGAGCAAGCACTTGGTGACGGTGGGAAGGAAAAACTCCCTTTCAACAGGAAGAACTCTCCAGCACAACCAGGCTCAGGAGGGGCGGTTATCTGCTGCGACTGGTTGAGGGTGAGAAGAAAGAGAAGAGAGCAGAGGGAGACAGGAGAAAAGGCAAACTGTGGTAGAGTGAGAGAGTCTAATGATTAATAAAGATTAAATACAAAAGTGGTGATAAACACACGGCGAGTGAAGTCAACGACTATAGCATCATAACTAAAGGATGCCTCAGGGTCACCTGATCCAGCCCTAACTATCAGTTTTAGCCATAAGGATCTTTTTAAGCCTAATCTGTCCAAACTGGGAGCTGCTTCCACAGAAAAGGGGCCTGACTGCTGAAGGTTCTGCATCCCATTCAACTTTTAAAAACTCAGAAAGTACTGGACAAGTTACACTAGGGAACAACATATTTAGGTGTCAAGTGATTACAATTCTTTCTGAAGATGCCTGAAGATAAAAATCATGGCATTCCCACCAATAACTGCACCAATAAGCTTATAAAGTGATAAAATTACTACTGAGCATAACTGAGTTCGGCTTATCGGTGCGGCCCTCCACAACGGTCCCAATTTCTC
The DNA here is from genome assembly GCA_034780415.1 of Cichlasoma orientale. NCBI lineage: Eukaryota > Metazoa > Chordata > Actinopteri > Cichliformes > Cichlidae > Cichlasoma > Cichlasoma orientale. The sequence continues at coordinate 86,715 of JAVDPK010002940.1, read as the reverse complement.
ATGTGGCCCCTGAGGAAAATGAATAGCCCAACCCTGATGTAAGGTGTTCGTCACTGGCAGCAGACGTGACGTTTGTGATGAGGGAGCTGGTGAGGCAATCGTCATGCAGGTGTCAAATCACCGTGACGCCGCAATGTGGAAAATAAGTCCATGTGTCCGTGTGGGTAAGCTTGGACAAGTGAGTGTGGTGCATGTTTGTGTTATCTCTGATGTCACGCTGAGGTCTGTGAGAGGTTCAGAGCACGCTCTGTTGAATGCAGTAAGAGCAGAGAGTGATGAGGCGTTCACCGGTGTCAGTGCTTCTGCCAGACATCGGCAGAAAGCTGAGCTCCCATCATAGCCCTAACAACGCTCGCTGCTGATACGCGTCCGGTGTAATGGGGCGTAGTGAGAGAAAAAGACGCCGTGAGACAAAGAGAAAGAGAGATCTGTCATGGCTGTTCACCTCTCTAACAAGCTGCTGACAGATAACACAAGTGCGTCTTGACGCATGGTCAGAGACGGCTGTAATTATCAGAGTGCTCTCACACACTAACACACACAGCAGCCAACTAACTTAACAAGGGCCCCGATTTGCTGGTCCAAAAACAACTCATACACTGAAATAAAGCTATTCAGCTGTATTTAGAGAGAAAGTCCAGCCTCTGATAGGAAATTAAACCTAATTACATTGAAACAGCAGTTCAAACCTTTTATCCTTTTTCAGCTCCAAACTAAGCACAACAACACTGGCCATGTTCATTTATTTCTATACAAGTTACATCCTGCTCTTTAGTGTGCATATGCATATTCATAATTCCACTCAAGCTCATTAAATTAATGACTGTCTTTGAGAACCATCCAACTTCATTTGTGCGCGCATGTACACGCACGCGAGTGTGTGTGTGTCCCTCGGTTTCTGTCTCCATGGAGAAGGGAGGTGGAGGACAGTTACTGCCATCAGTGACCTGCTACAGGATGTTCCCACACACTCTCACCAGCCATCTAATGTTCCAGTGAAGCATCAGCGCATCTTTATTTTCCAATGTTGAGTATGTCACCGAAATGTCACTAACACAATGTTGCCTTTGGCTAACTTTGGCGAACCGCTGCAGTTCTGCCCTGTAGTCCTGATCACTTAGCTTAGTGTAAAAACTAGAAAAAAAGGGGCAAGCCTCCCTTTAAATAGTTGGGAGCGATTTTCTTAAATTCCAAGAGAATGGAGGGATATTCTGGAGGGGCTGGAGCGAGAGAGACACTCACAGATCCACCCAATTTAGGATCACTAATCAACCTAACATGGATGTCTTTGGACTGTGGGAGGAAGCCGGAGCATTTGGAGAAAACCCACGCAGGCACTGGGAGAACATGCAAACTCCACAAAGAAAGGTCCCAGCCGACCAGCGGGCTTTGTTAACCAAGAACTTTCTTGCTGTGAGGCAACAGTTGCTAAAAAACCAAGTGTGCTACAATGGCATATTGTAATTTTTATGCTCAGGATATCCAATAGATTATAATTAAATATGTGCCATCTCTGCTAACTGGCCGAAGCGGCTCTGTTCATCTAACTCTTCTGTCTTTATTGTGGCTGAACGCACCAATAAAATATATTTCAAAACACATCCTTCACTTCATGAGATTCTGAGGTGTGTTCGTAATGACGTCCTATCAAATGAAACCGGCAGCTACAAAACCATCAGTTTGTTCCTCTGGACTTTCGCTTTGTTTAACGTTTCTATCAGACCCTACTGGAATCCTGTTTGGAGTAATGCACTGCAATCTGGGCTGAACCCTGATGTACAACCAGAGAGGTCAGAGGTCATGGGAATGAAGGGTGAATGCTGTGTGTGTGTGTGTACATGCAGATGAAAAACCAATCATACTGATGATAATGTTTCTTTTTTTAAATCTAGGGGAAAGTTCACCAAACGTCCATGTGCTTTCTAATTTCCACCCCTTTTTTTTTTGTTTTTAACTTTTTGCACATCTTCACTTTCTGCTGCATTCTCTCTGTTTCTATGTTTTATAAAGAGAACAATAAACATACAGCACATATACATCGCATATTGCTCTCCCACGTGTCTCCCCGCCAGCTCAAACTGATTTATGGCAGACCCACCTCTCCCCTGTGACCACCCTGCTCTGTCTCACCGCTTTGACACACAGTAAAGATCGAGTTCAGGCTGCAGGTCCTCTTATCCTTAAAAACACAAACGTGCAACGCCCGTCATTTTAACTACAGATGGGGTCACATCTGTGTTTGATCAGATGTGTGAGACTGCATGTTCTCAACCCCTGGTGGCTTTATTCAAAAGTGGCAGCTAATGAAAAATCTGTGACCTTTTTGGACCTTTTAAACTTTATACAAATGATCTGTTACTTTTATTCTTGTTCAGTTTTGAATGTCTCCAATAAGGTGGCACATGCCTCCTGCAAACAATCGAACTCAAATGCATTATTTCAATGCAAACATGATGTAAAGTCACCTGATGAGAGGACCGCTGTGAGGAAAAGGTTGGGGAGTGTTTTGGTGTGCCATGGATGCACGCACAGTGCAAAGACACCTACAAAAGAGGCCTCCTAAGAAAGGTTCTTACACTCTGGTATTCATAATCTTCCATGATGGGAATGCAGTATGCATCATCAGTTTATTACCTCATCAGTGCACGTGAACATTTATAAATATCCTTAATTGTTTTTCTGGTCTGCTGTGCCCACGGCAAAAAGCACTCACACAACAATGACTTCATGAGTTGAGCTCGAACTTCTACAACTTAGATTGCTGTCAGCTCATCAGCAGCTGCTGTGAATGATCCCCTTCACCTACTCATAGCTCAGATATGGATATCATCATGATACTGTTTGCATTTGTATTTTCTGTCACAAATACACACACCTACAAAATCTGAAGAGGCAGAATTTATTGCATAATATTTTACTGGATTCCAATGAACTGCCAGTAATATTTCAGTCACACAGACACAGAATCCCTACCTCTACGAGCCGGTCTTGTGGCCGAAGCCCGGCACGGTCTGCGGGCGATCCGGGGTCCAGGGAGCGAATATACTGCCCGGGCCGCGATCGATCACTGTGGAGGTTGAAGCCGTAGCCGTAGGTCTCCGACCGCACCAGGTGGCAGAGACGTGGAGCGAGCTCAAGCGGGTCGACCTGGGGTCGCGACTGGGACTCGGGCTGGGTTTGATCTTCGGCCTGGGCGAGAGCCTCCTGCAAGAGAATGGAAGAAAGATGTTTGTCTGCATAAATCCTTCACTTATTATGATTAATATACACTGCCAGTTAAGGAAAACTGGACAATTTAGTGCGCATTATTATGTGTAACTGTATTGCAATATTCGTGGTGCTTCTATGACAGATGTATTAGCAACGACTGCAGAGCTTAATACAATACTCAACCAGCACAATTTACTTTTTTACACATAGTTACAGTACACACACACACACAAGCACGCACGCACACACACACAAGCACGCACATTTTAAACTAATGAGTCACAGCCAAATTTTTAACAGCCAAACCACAGCCGTGGCTACAGTTAGAGTCATAATCACAGCTCCAGTCACGGAGGCAGCAGTTGGTAAGAAAGCTGGCGAGCTTTCGTTATTTGTTTTCTTTCTAACTAAGTGACACAGTTAAAGGTGCAGAATGACTGTGGCCACAACCAGCGAAGGTCTGCTGTGTCATAACAAGGCTTTCTTCATGGATCAGAAAACGAGAGCAAATGCTTTGTGAGAGTAGCAGGAAAAACCTCCCCCAGGACTTCTAGGGGACCCTGTAGGTTTCAGACTGAATGTGAACACTACATCATCAGCAACAACAACACATGCTATCACTTCCTTTTGTGAAATATTTATCAATACACTGACAGTAAAAACAGTAACGGTAATGTTCTGCAAGCGCTCTAATCAGAGCGCTTAAAGTACACCTTGCCAGTACCGATTTGGACCCCTTTTCCCCCTCAGAGCTGCATGAATTCTTTGTGGCACAGAGTAAACAAGGTTCTGGAAACATCCCTCAGAGATTTTGGTCCATAATTGCATGATAGCATCACACAGTTACTGCAGATTTGTTGGCTGCACGTCCATGACGTGAATCTCCTGTTTCACCACATCCCAAACGTGCTCTACTGGATTGAGACCTGGTGGCTCTGGATGCCATTTGAGCACAATGAACTCACTGTCATGACCGAGAAACCAGTTGAAGGTGATTTGAGCTTTGTAAAATGGTGTGTTATCCTACCGGCTCCATATCCAACTCTATAACCTCTGCTGATATTAGCAGTAAGATAACAAACAGGCAACATTTTCCAATCTTCTCTTGTCCAGTTTTGGTGAACTGTAGCCTCGGCTCTTAGCTGACAGGAGCGGCCCCCCGCTGTGGTATTCTGCTGTTGTAGCCAATCTGCTTCAAGGTTCAAAGTGTTCGTCCAGAGATGCTCTTCTGCATAGTCTGGTTGCTACTGTTGTCTCGAAGCAGTCTGGCCAGTCTCCTCTGACCTCTCTCATCAACAAGGCATTTTTGCTCAGAGCTCACTGGATTTCTCTTTTTCAGACCATTCTCTGTAAATCCTGCAGTTGCTTGTGTGGGAAAATCCCAGCAGATCAGCAGTTTCTGAAATACCAGCCTCAACTACGCCATGTTGAAGGTCACTTAAATCACCTTTCTAGAGAAGCTGCATCACGTTGGTAGTATTTATGTAAGGTTTTAATATTTAAAATGGTTCATATGCAAATGTGAAAAAGATGGAATGCACCACGTACAGAGCATGTGACGATTTTTAGAGGCAGGTGACTAAAGACGCTCCACAGGCTGAATATTTTACACAAAAAATGTGGCGCACCACCGATGCTTTAATTCAGCCGCGATCACTGTATTGTCAAGGAATGCCATTTAATCATATTCACCGTGTGTGTGAATAGTTTGCCTCATTTTTTTGTTGGTTAACAATAATCTCCCTTTTTATGTGCCATCATTCAGTCATATAATAGATGCCTGATTTTATTATAGGGTTTCAATCTGGACTGAAAACGTCCATTTGCAGCACATCTCTGACTAACAGCATGGGTGAAGACATTTATAGAACCTGTATAATTGTGCCTTGAGCTCTACAGTCTGATCACGCTGATTTACCTCCTACACATCCAGGGAAGAAATGTGCTCAGCGAGGGATGATCGCTGGTGGCCAGCTCTATAACCTCTGATGATATTAGGAGTAAGAGAACAAACAGGCAGAGCTGGAGTCTACATAATGTACACATGTTGTGCGCACATGACGCAGCTCCAGTCATATAACGCGACTTGAGAAGCCTTTTGTTTCCACTGCATATGTAAAACTAGGATCACGGTCCAGCTTGCACCGGCTATAAATACATATGGAGCACGTGGGCAGGGTGAGAGAGAAAAGAGACAAAGGTAGTGCGGTGTATTAATGTGAGATGATAGCTGATGACAGCTTTTTACTATTTTCTAACTCGTCATCCACTTCCATTCAACTTCCTGGGCATTTATTGCAAAAGATCGTTAATCGCCTCAGCGGTTCCCACCATGAAAGTCCTCAAAAATTAACACAGATGGCAACATATAATTTCAGTTCAGGCACAGAATTCTTTAGGGTAGCAGTGATCTGGGCAGCTTGCCATTAGATGGAGGGAGAGAAAGAGAGGGAGTAACAACTGACAAACAATGGAATAATTCACAGGCTTCTTTTTCCTGGCTAGAGAGGAAGTGCCTGGGTTGGGCAGCAGGGGTGGACGGTCCAAGGGAGAGAAAAATATTTTCAAAATCAAATGTATTAGTATCCTGGGATGTAGGCAAAGGGAATTGAAAAAAAAAATGACAGAAAGAGGGAGAGGAGGAAGGGAATATGCAAGGAGGGAGAGAGAGTGAGTGTGTGTGGGAGGGATAGAAAATTAGATGCAGTGAGAGGGCTGGGAAAGAAAGTTCAAGAAAAAAAAGAGACAGGCAACTTAAGAATATGCAGAGCTAACAGATAAACACTAAGTGCTAAGAAAAATCACGATGACAGAAGTTTCCAGTAAGACGCGATTGCGAGGTTTGCAGTGGAACTGCTCTAACATAAACACTGAGAGGAGCACAGCTGGGAGTTATTACGTCGGGGAGACTCAAGTGTCTGCCAATCTATCCTCCAACTGCCTCTCAATGCCTGTCCACACCCCACTAATCACCCCCTGGGGTCTGTGCCATCTCTTGAACTCCGTGTCCTCAGCGTAGTGTGCATGCAGGACACTTTTCTTTGTGCTGTGGGTTTCTTCTTTATAAACCTGAAAGTGTATGTTTGCTGCCGGCCTGCATCACTCATGTGTGTGTGTCCTCTGCTCCACGTCGAAGCAGATTAATCTGGCGGGAGGAAAGGGACTGAGATTTGAAAGATTTGAAGGGTGACAGCCAAAAGGCTCGGAGGGCCTTAAGCTTACCACACAACCTCTCCAAAACAAGAGGCAAACAAATGAAATGCAGCCACTGTTTGTTTGAACTGCGGGTGTTGAAACCTTCATGGTTTCTGGAGAAAATATTTTGATGAGGGAGAGAAAAATGAGATGTAATGTTTTCATCCTTTGTCAGCAAACTCGCTTGTCGTCAGGAAAGTTATCAGCATTGGATATATTTTCAGAATAACGTGCCACATGAGAGGAGAAGTGGTAAAAGCTGCTGGAAAAAGTCCATATAACTACGAGTTCATGGAAAATAATCAGGCTGCTTTTCTATAAGGAAATAATATGGGATATTCCACTCCCACTGCAGAACATTATGGAGTTTTAGGTCCCACAACACACGCGCGCGCACTGACCCGAGCATCCGTACTGTGGCACACTGAGAGGATGTGCTGTCAAAGTGCCATCCAATGAATTGCATTAGTTTCCAGCCACAATCAGCTTTTGTTGTGGCCGGTCTCTGCAGACGCATGTGTGAGTGAGTATACCCAAGTCTTGTTTTTAATTCCCCAGCTGGCTTTATTTTGCTTGAACTAAAACTAACTATTGCACTGAACTCTTTAGTTTAATGTATGAGATGACATGCTCTCATACCTGCCCTATAGACAGCAGCTCAGTTTGCCCTTCTGGACAAATTTTGCCACTCGGGAGCCCTCTTGGTATGTCACTGGACAGTTAATCTTGAGCTACATAAACTGCATACAGAGAAACAGCTGTCAAATCAAATTAAAAAGACTCGTTGACTTTTTCTTGCAGGCTACAATACATGTGCAAGGTTTCACAGCATAATGAATTTATTTATTTACTTAAATAATTAGGTAGGATGGCCATCTCTGGGGAGAACAGCTGCAAGCCTCAGCACAGAACGGAGCATGCGTCAGCGACAACAGACGTGACACCGATACAGCAAGAAAGGTGAAGCTGAGGTGGGGGTGGGTTGCAAAGCAGCTTGCAGGTTCAACAGCAGCTGTATACAGGCTGAAGCAGCTTAAATATGAGATTTGCAAAGCAGACGCATAGATGGGTATCAGATAAGCCATCAGCCAATGTGGGCTGGCAGTGAGAGCAGCTGATCTGGCTGGATTGTGGATGAGCTTGACTTAATGGCCAACCTCATCAATGCTATGATTTTATTACATATATAGTTTTAGACAATACAAGTTATATCTGCACGCAAAACTGAACGATTTATCACTGATCTCCCAAACCGTGCACACTTCAGTGGGAGCAATTGGAGGTTAATCAGACCGGAAAGAAGATGCACCAGTTTACATGTTTGATTGGTTTATGCGCACAGATGCTCGAGCATATTTCCTTCCTCGCAGTGACTGCTGAAAGTGGCATTGGCAGGTGATGAAACTAGATCGCAGCTTGCTGAATAATTGAGCAGTGGCCTACTGCGATGGATGGATTGTGACCGTTGTTAACCCTTTCACAGCCAGGGATCACTGGCTCACTGTTGGAGTGCGTTTGGGTCATGCATACACATGTATGCTGTTATACCTGCCGCAGATTTCCTGCAAAGAAACTTTAGATCCCTTGTGTGTGTGTGTGCATCACGTGACTTCCATAGAAGATTACTGTAAACTTAATAGCCTCTTTATAAGTCAGCCAGTCCTTTGAGCCCTGAGACAAAAGAATGCAAAAGAATTTGTATTGCTACAGGCAGATGTGGGAAGGTCTGAAACATGACAAGCGTCATAAAAATACATAATAACCATATTCAGCTTATCATCTGTGTACTACAAACACACCCACTATTGTTGTTAAATGGGCTGTCTGCTGATCAAAGACATTACAATTACAGTCATGTGGAAAAAAAATGTTTCCACAGTTCTGTGAAAAACTAAATACACACTTAAATTGAAATGCTTAAATTTAGAGGGTAAGTAGCAGCCAGGTGCTACTTACTAATGAGATAAATTAACTGATCATCACTAAGTGTGAGCACCTGTATCAGAGCAGATGTTTTGGCAGTTTGCTGTCTGGAGCACACACGATGTATGTTAACACAGTCTTCTTGGCAAATTCACCCCAAGGTTAGACTGTTCACTGCAAAAAAACCCAAGAGCTACATCTCAGACTCTACAGGTTTCAGTTAGCACGTTAAATGTTAAAGTTCATGACAGTACAATTAGAAAAAGACTGAACACGTATGGCTTCTTTGGAAGGGTTGCAGGAGAAAGCCTATTCTCTCTAAAAAGAACATGGCAGCATGGCTTAGGTTTGCAAAGCTGACTCCAGCAACAATGAGGGAAAACCAAAACACAGCATATCAGCACAAACACCTCATACACACTGTCAGCTCAGCGGCGGAGGGGTGATGATTTGGGCTCGTTTGCAGCCACAGGATCTGGGCACCATGTAGTCACTGAGTTGACCACAAACTCTTCTGTATACAGAAAAGTTTGTGGGCAATGATCCCGAGCACAGCAGCAAATCTACAGCAGAATGCCTGGAAAAGAAAAGAATCAAGGTGCTGCATAGTCCAGACAAACTGATTGAAAAGCTGTGCCTGTAAACCTCAATGAACTGAAGCAACAACAGCGAGGTGGGCCAAAATTCCCCCACAATGATGGGAGAGCCTGATAAAGTCACACAGAAAACAATTACTTCAAGTTACTGAAGGTGGTTCTACAAGTTTTCACAGGACTGCACAGAATCCTGTGAAAACTTTATTTTTCATGACTGCACATGTGCATCTAACAAAATGTCAGTAACGGTTAAAATAAAACATAACTTTAGAACAAGTTTATGGAAAATAAAAAAAAAAAATGACATTCCGATGAAAAATACAATCTGGAACTAAACTAAATGTGCAGCTTGCCTTCTTTTTTTTTTATGGCCCTGGTGTCATTTATTTTATGGCTTTCCATAACTCGACCCGAGTTCTTTCATGACCTAAAAACTGTATCCCAGTTTGTTATTGTTACTTCTCATCTTGGAAACATTTTCACTGGAGTCGACAGTCTGTTTTCCAGCTGGGCGTGCAGTGCAGAAATTACCATAAGGGTCCAAAACAGAAGAAAACACCTCTGCTGTAATCCTGTAGCAGCTGATCACTGGAAAAAAACAACACCCCCCCCCCCCCCCCCAAAAAAAACCCTTTTACATGTTTTCACACAGTACGCATGTAAGTGATTAAATTAAAAACAAAAATGAGTCTAGTGCACTCAGCTCTGCACAGCAATACACAAGAAGCTGCTGCTCTTGTTTCCATGCATGCTTTTCTTTAATCATCCAGTGAGGATCCTCACTTTTTTTTTTTTTTTTTGCCTGGAAATATTTGCTCACGGGCAGGGTGGAACCATCAATCATGCAGCGAATCTGACACCCGTTAGAGCTGCGTGAAGGAAAGCCTGCTTTTGTTTGTTCGGTGCACAAGATAATCGCCACAATAACTAAAGACAATCAGCTGCTCTTTGTGTGCCACTGAGCATTTAACTGTTTATTGTTTATTTTGATCTTATCCTTGTTCTAATGAGCCTGCAGACATGTTTACTTGACACAGCAGGAAAATCCCTGGTGTGGCTCTGTTCTGTTTAAGTGCAGCAGCAATTAATCGCATTGTTTGTACGGTAACATGGCAAAATGCCTGCTGCGAGGAAAAAAAGGCCCTGCTGGGGACAGATAACGTTTACTTTAATTAACTGCATTAGTGGCAAAGAGTTTAGTGAACAGCCATTTAGCCGAGGAATGGCTTTAACTCTGACCTCTGTGGCCGACACCAAAACCTGCCTGTTTTATACTGCGTGTTACAGTCTTTTCTACTCTTCTTTAAACTGAATGGTGATTTACATGCTGCGGGGGGTTGAGGCCAGAGTTGACCCAAATCTAAAATGAAATAAAGATCTGAATGGAAGCGTCGCCGGTGCTTCATGACATTAAATGCAAACAGCAGCACATGGGACTGATACCATGGGTGCAATGGAGACGTCAGTGGAAGTAGTGGAGCCAGTTCCATCAGAAAGAAGGAGGCGTCTCCGAAACATGTTGGGTAGCTTCATAAGGTTAGACACAAGATAAACATGTGGACGTACAGTACCAGTCGAAAGGGTGAGTGTGTCCGAGTTTTGACTGGTACGGTACGTATATTTGGCGACGCATGGCTAAATGTCTGTGAAAGCGTACAGCAACGATTTTAAATCAGAAAACCCATCTGAGGATCATTTAATGGAACTTTACCAAAATTAAGAAAATTGCTGTGTCTCAGACTTTCAGGCCACAATGGCTCTGCCCTCAAACTGTGTGTGTGTGTGTGTGTGCCCTACGTGCAGCTGCTTCAAGTGTTGCTCAAGCACAGAAGGAAAGAGCAGATCTGGCCAGTGGGCGAGAAAGACAGGAGCGAGAAGGGGAATGAGAGAAAAGGGAATTGAGAGCCAGCTGAAGGGAAGCAGAGGGAGGATCTGTGGCTTGTAAAAATGAAATTGAAGGAAAGTGGGTTAGGAAAATAAGCAACAGAAGAGAGCACTGGTCAAGGAGATGATGCACAGGATGTAGAGGGCAGGAAGAAAGGCAGGGCTAGAGAGAGAAAAATGTAAAGACTGGCCAGAGATTTCAATAGAAAACAGTTTTTCCCACTGGTGTTGGTGCTGTTTTGTGTAAGAGCAGTGCGAGTGTTTGGTTTGTGTGTCCAGTGCTGCTCTACCAGGACAGGATGCTTAGATATGTTTCCAAAGTCCTTTGCTCGGCTTCATTGCGTGCGTGTGTTTGTGTGTGTGCGTGCATGTGTGTAGGTGAGTAAGACATGCAGCACCTGCTTTTTGACTGCTTCCTGAGAACATAACACATAACTCTGAACGTGATTGGATCGGAAAATTGTAACCGGGAAAAACCGCATCAATCATCCATGAAGTTTTCTACAGAGTCTATCCGCAGTGACTGAACTCTTTGCAAGAATTACGGGCCGATGGTCTCGATCTTCTCAGCAATGCAGCAACAAAGTTGAACTATTTAAAGCAAAGCTTTAACCTGACTTCATTTCAGGGGCAGAAACAGTAAAAGCCACAGCTGATGACTCAGCATACTCTGCTGTCACGTGGCTGCACAGTCAGGTTTTCACGTCATGTTTAAGTCATTAGGACAAATGAATACGGGGTCTAAATGACCGTTTGAAATTCATGAACTCAAGTCAACCCACACATGACTTCCATCATTTGACTGAGCCTCTGATTGTGTCTAGTTCCCACTGTTAACAGCTCCTTCTAAGTATCTGTAGGGCCTGTGAGGTTACAATAGTGCCTTCATTTAACAATCTTCAAATAAGTGCTGCAGAAATATGTCTTTTTCCATAAAAAATATATTCAGTCCCTTGAAGTCAAACTATGAGTACAGTAGATGAATGAAACAGGGCATTTATTAGCCTGGGATTGCATTGTGCAGCACGAAAAAGGAACCCACAAATGAGGTGCTTGTAAATTTTTTTGTCATGCCGACCTAAATAACTGATTAAGCAAGCCTGGATGCTGATATGTGCTGTCATTTGACACCTGCTGAAGATGCCTGCAGTTCAACTGTCAGACTTAAGCTGTAATTAGCTGCAAAACTCCTGTGAGTGCTAACATATTGTGCAGTAATGTTGTAGCTCGGGGCTGTCACTGTCACTGAGCACAGACGAGAGCGTGATGGATATGAAGGCGCTCAGCTTGACTCTTCTAAATAAGCACAGAAATAGCTTTGATGCAGAGGCAATTATGCAACCCTCTGAAATGTCATTTCAGGCTGCAAAAAAAAAAAAAGGCAAACTCCCAAACATTTGACAAGAATTATTGTTTCCCTTCCACCTCACAGAGTTTAAGGAATTTTTTGAAAGCGAATGAAATAATTCAACTCAACTGACTTCAATTCAGTTTTATTTATATAGCGCCAAATCACAACACTCACCTTAAGGTGCTTTATATTGTAAGGTAAAGACCCTACAATAATTACATAGAAAAATCCAACAATCAAAACGACCCCCTATGAGCAAATACTTGGCAACAGTGGGAAGGAAAAACTCCCTTTTAACAGGAAGAAACCTCCTGTTAAAAGGTTTCTTCCTTCTGCCCCTTCCTGGCAGAACCAGGAAGGGGCAGTCGCCTGCTGCGACTGGTTTGGGGTGAGGGGAGAGAGAGAGGACAAAAGACACACTGTGGAAGAGAGCCAGAGATTAATAATAGCTAATAAAGGCAGAGTGGGGTATAAACAGAGTGAAAAGAGGTGAGTCAAAAAGAAACACTCATGGGAACCCCCTAGCAGCCTAGTCCTATTGCATAATAAGAGTATTATTAGTAGTATTATTATTAGGGACCTGCCTGTAGGACATTTTTCTTTTATAATGCGGACCTACATCAGATCGAATTCATGTCAATTTCTCTCTACTTTGTTTTCATACAGCACTGTCTTTATATTTTGCTTCCAATGAGCCAGACTTCCTTGTAATTTCTTAAAGTGGTCTTGAGCAACAATTCTGCGGGCTTTCTCAGGACATGAGCTGCTTTTTCTCTCATTTTCAGTCCAGTTCTTGTACCTGTCCATTTTCAGAGGAATGTCTTTTTTATGTTAATCTATCACTCAAGGGACGATCCCAAACACACTGTCAATCCAGTAAAAGCATACCTGGATAGAAAAACACACAATGAAACGCTATCAGTCGTGGATTGGCCTCCCCGGAGCTCGGACCTCGACATTATCGTAATTTCCAAGTAAAATTTGAAGAAGTGAGGGGTGGCACAAAACTATTGCACAGCACTGTATGTGATGGAAAGGCCGTGTTTCCTGTTGTTGTGATTTCATTGGAAACAAATGTGACCTTCAGAGCACATCTTCCATTAGAACCTGCTGCATGCAGCTGATGGGATTTTCACAGACCGGTTTCACTATAGAAGGAAGAACATCAAACACACTGACTGTCCAAAATGATTTTCCAGAAAGCAGACTGTTTGCCTCAGTGACTCCAGTATCCTGTATGATAACAGTGATCTGTCCCTGTTTCAGTTTCACGGCCACAGCATGAGGTTAGTGAAACTATGCAAAGACAGGTGGTTTAAACCCCCTTTACAAATCTGTTTCTCACTATCTTTCTTCACTTCATTCTTCCTTAATCTCCCATTTGTTTTACATTTCACCCTCCATGCCACGATCATTTCTGTCATCTTTAACCCCATTCCCTCTTACTTTAAAGTATCTCCCTTTAAAACACATCCAGCATGAAAAAAGTGGCAGAAAAACACAACAGTTGCTTCGATGTGCATTTAAATGCCATTTCAAACTATAGGCTGCTTCCAGCACTGACATATTCAGTGGTAATGTGATGATGTATGCGTCACGGAAGGGGCAGGAACTTTTTAAAGGTTAGTGTAATTATTTTCTCGACTCTCTGGTTACCCCCCTCCCCCCCCCTCCAAATCAAATCCATGTAAATTTCTCCTGCCATTTTCTGTTTTTTATATGTGATGGGACAGCTGTTAGTGATGTCGTGTTTGCACGAGGGTGTCCACACCCCTGTTATCAGTGTGTTGCAGATATCCCTCAGCTCTTGGAGGGGGTGGTTGTGGTTTTGCGTGTGTTTTTCAGCATCCAAGAAATGTTTGTGTGTATGTGAGTAGAACTTTATATATATATATACAGTACTGTGCAATATTGCACAGTACTGTATATATACCCATTGACCCACTGACTCCCACTGAGTCAGACCTGTGTGTGTGTGCATTTAAACAGTGTGATCTCATAGGTGTGAAGAAGTATCTCCCATCATGGCGAAACTAGCACGCTCTGTCGGCCTCAGCGCAGACTTTTAATGTTGCATGGTTGTTGGTGCCAGATGGGCTCGTCTGAGTGTTTCAGAAACTGCTGATCTACTGGGATTTTCCCACACAATCATCTCTAGGGTTTACAGAGAATGCACAACACTTTGAACCTCGAAGCAGATGGGCTACAGCAGCAGAAGACCACAGCAAGTGCCACTCCTGTCAGCTGAGAACAGGAAACTCAGGCTCCAATTCACACTGGCTCACAAAAATTCAACAGAAGATTGGAAAAAATATTGCTTGGTTGAAAATATGGATCCATCCTGCTTTGTATCAATGGTTCAGGCTGGTGGCATATCAAATGAGCACCTTTTAAACACCACAGCCTACCTGAGTATTGTTGCTGACCATGTCTATCCATTTATGACCACAGTGTTCCCATCTTCTGATCACCTCACATGCAGGTGAACTAAACCACCTCCTCCTCCTCTCAAGCATCCTTAGAATTCCCACTTGATCCATAAGAAAGCAAAACATCTCTCCCATTACAAGCAATGGGATTTGACTCCCACAGACAGAGCAAAGGACGGCTTCAATTAAACAGGTCCGAGATGTGCAAGTCGAGGAAAACAGAGCAGGGCCAGTGGGACATCAGCTGTGCTTCTAAAAGTGTTTGTGTGAGAGCACTGTGAGGATCGATGTATGGGAATGTATGCTGGCTCGCACCTGTGAGTGTAGCAGATACAAACTAAACGACTGAGGAGACTGAGCGTGGTGAGCGCATCGAGGAAGCAGCACAGGTGTGACAGCAAGGCTGCAGCATTAACGCAGCTCTGCTCGCCACACCGTCACCACATCAAACAGGTACAAATCTCTACACTACTTTCAAGGACTTCTTGCTCAACAGAACAATTTCTTGCCACCTGCTTTTTGAGTTCTCTCTATTTTACAGTGTTTCTGTCTCTCATATTTTTTTTGCCGGCGCTTTTGTGTGGGCAGCACATTGATCGATCCTCACCCTGGCTGCAGCCGACCTACTGTATATTCCCACATTCAACAACTCACATTTGAAAGATGACATTAAGAAAATTGAGATAGAGAAGGAGAACAGAGCGTTTGCTGCCCAAGCTGAAATGATTTATTCATAGAGAACCCAAAATCCCAAACTAAATATCAGAGTTAATGATTTCAGGAAAGGGTTTTGGAGGCTAGCCCCAGATGGTTCAAAGATGGCACGAGATCACAGGCCTGTTTTTAACATTCAGCCCAGTAAGGGCTACACAAAAGTAGTGCAATCTATAAATGAAGGAAACAGGATTTGGGTCAAACATCTTAATTGCTACAGATTTTTAGTTAGTATGAGTTCAGTAGTCTCATAATCCATATACTTATGGCTTGTCTGATTTGTAATGCCATTAAAAAGAGTTATAAAGTGCTCCGCAGAGAACAAGCACAACATGTTCCAAGGCACATGGGGATCAATTCATGCAGATACTTTATATAAACAATATTAGTTTTAGTGGAGAGTTCAAGGAAGTTGCAGAGGAGGAAAAACAGATGTTGGACTGATGGGAGCCCTGACAGCGAATAATCTCTTTTATATTTAAGTTTATATCAGGGGACAGACAGCAGAGGTTTGCTACAGGATCTGAAAATCAGTGGAACTGAATACTCGGTTGAGCACATCCTGGGACAAATAAATAAATAAAATCCAAGTTACAAAGTGATTCACAGTAGCAACAGAATAAAAATAAAATTGAGAAATGTAGGAAATAGTTCAAATAAAAGCAGAGAAAGCCTTCCCCACAGGAGACTGTTTTAAAGGAAGTGACCGACTCTGACGACCTGATTTCCTCAGGCAAGTCGTTCCAGAGCCTCGAGCCCCAGACCCCAAATGCTCTGTCCCCTTTAGTTTTCAGACGTGACCCTGAAACAGACCAAAGACCTCTGCCTGAGGATCTCAGGGCACTGGTATCGGTGAATATGGTATTAAGAGGTCAGAGACAGACAATGCTGTAAAGCTCAGCCTGCAAGTCCTGCTGGATTAACTTATAACATTTGATTTCAATTCCAGCCAACATCAGCTCTTGAGGCTCAGCTGATCCTCTTCTATGAATCCAGTTGGTAAACCCCATCTAGGGCATATCATTGAAGCTGCTTCAGCTCCCCTACAGCTGCTGCTGCTTCTGCAAGCCGCTATGCAACCCACCTCCAAGTCCAGCTCCTCCTTCCAGACTTTTCCTGCTGTGAGTGAATCAGTGTCGAGTCTGCTGTCAGCGATGCCTGCTCTAATCTGTACCAGGAGTCCCGCTGCTGCTCCATCAACATATGCTTTCCGCATTTACAGATCCCAGAACACAGTCATACTGCCAAATATACACTACTGGGGATAACTATAAAATCTTCTTTATTTAAGGGGGAGCAGTCTCAGCACTTCTTATAATATTTTCTGGGTGACAAATTACATCCACTATTAAAATGCATAACGAGGCATTTTTGTAAGTCATCACAGATACTGTCCCTCCGCCGAAATGTTCAGGTCAACATCCTCTGGTTTAACCGGGAAATAATTTGAATACATTATCAGCTCTGCACAGGGAGAGATAATACAAGAAGCACACAGCTGTGCTCACTCTCACATACCCACCCACACACTTTTAACACAATACTCTCGGTTGTTCATGTCTCTCTGACATTACCCACCTTCAATTTCTGTGCTATAATTTCCCCAAGACACATAGCCTACACACCATCGTTCCCCATTAGTGACCCTTCCACATCCTACGTGATCCCACTCCAGGAATTCGGTTTGCTCTCTCACACACACACACACTGAATCAGGACCCTTGATGTAACAACATTGGTATTCAAAGCAGGGGGTGGAGGGTCTTGTACACTCGCTCCAGATGTTGGCAGGAGTCACTCGCTCGCCAACTTACAGTAAAAAGTAATTTGGTTTAAAACTTTTCGTAAGCGTGACACATCTTCTTGGAGGACATGTTAGTTTAAGTAAAGGGTAAACAAATAACTGGTCTAAAAAGATGGTGTGGAGGATTCTGACGTTGTTTCCGTGCCCTGTGCAGCCCTTTGCAGAGTAACAGACACCCTCAAATTTATCAGAGCAACAACTTCTCGTCCGTTTGCCCCTTACAGCACATCTTAGAGGAGAGAATTCCCATAGGTTACAGGGCAGGCTGAAGGGGTGGCTGCAGTACCTCCAGAACACTCCTGTGCTGTGTGCTGTTACATTGGAGCTGACAGTCAACATCTTTTTCCCATTATCCTGGGCAAAATGAGAGGCTGAGCCAGGCAACAGGACATGTGACTCCCACTGAGTCAGAGCTGAGCCATCGTCTCATTTTCTGTTGTTAAACTAATGGCCAGAGATTATCATTTTCAGCAGGCAGAGAACAAGAAGCAAAAGGACATTTTAAAAAAAACTGACGTGTCAAACAAGAGATGAGACAAGTCTGCCTTGTTGTGACAGTTCGCAGCATCTGCAGGTAGACTGAAGAACAAACATGTTTTTTTTGCATTTGTGGATCTGTGTGAGGTTAAATACACAAAGATGTACATTACTGCTAAAGCGTCTCTACTGTTTCCCTTCTGTTTTAGCCACTAAAGACATGCGGTGGCAGAGATCCACAAGTGTTACTATTTGACTTTTTTTCACTCCTCACCCCTCCAACCTCAAGCTCTGACTCTCCGTCCATAGTCACAAAAAGGTTTTTCACTCAGACGACTGCCACAGTCTGCATGTTCTAAAACTGGTCAGAGTATTTCTCTTTAAGTTAACCCAGCCACCGGAGAGCCACAAACCAGCATACTCCTAGTGCTGTTCCTCAGCCTGGATAAATGAGTCTCATGAGTTCTGTTTAAGAGGATTTTTTTTTTTTTACAAACTGTTTGGACTCTCTTGAGTACTTCTGAAGCTCTATGAGAGGCTTTTGATGTTGTTTTGATGGAAATCGGAATTTGGGAGGATTTGACCACCTGTGACACAAATATGCACATACACCTGTATCTTTGTGCTTGCACCATCATGCATACTGAATATGTCAATATGCCAATTCTTAATGGGCAGAACAGCCTCACAATCCGTGGCCCTCCTCTCTGCAACTGTTTCGACAGATGTGCGTGTATGGATGCTTCTCCACGGGGACCAGATGATCTCTACAAGGCGGCTGCAAATCCTTAACATGATACAGTCTCTTTTTTTTTTTAAAACACGCTGCCCAGTGGGCTAGCAGCAGGATCAGTCATCTGCTGCTGCACTGTTTCACATTGATTTGTATCTGAATGGGCCATGTTGGTAAGCATCAAAGTTCCTGGAAATAAAGGTGCAAGTCAGACGTTGCATCATCTGTATGCACGTTTCTGCAATACATATCCAAACTCCCGTATAGATTTTTTGTGCAGAATTTTGTTGTGTGTATGTTTCCTGCACACTAAGTGGTGTCACCATGACCATCACCATAGCAATGACTTTCTCTGTATTTCCTAACAAGCGTGGTATCAACCCACTCTGGAGTTCAGCGGTACTGGAAAGACCTCAGTATATTTATGTGTGGTGGAGGCCTCACCGCGAACAGAAAAGCAAAATTCAAGTCAGGGAAAGAAAGGTTAGAGAGGCGAACAACAATATGCACGCCATAGATGAGGTAATGCACCCCACCCCCCCAAAATTCTATATTAAACTTATTTTTAACTACATTTCACCACAAAGATTTTTTGTTTTATGCAATAAATGTGGAGTTCATTTAGAAAACTTGCATACAAACTGAAAAATGAAAATGAGCATGTCTGACAATAACTGCGTGTTAATAATATACTGCATAAAAATGTAATTATAATCACATCAGTTTAGTTGACTATTCATGGTATATCTGAATGACAACAGGAAGTGTGAAGTACTCTCCAATCCCAGTGCATCACTGGTAACATCACTGCCATCTAACATTAGTTAGCTCAACTCTACATACACATGTTGCTTTCTCTGCAAGCCGATTTGCAACCCACCTCCAGCTCAGTTCCTCCTTCAGTTCTGTGACTTAAAGAGGACATGAAACAGCCAAAGTTTGACATGTCTTGTCTGTTGTCACTCTTCTTTATGTGAGGGTTCTGCTCAGGTACATCTGAGTTAACTCGCAGTTGGACAGGTGTACCTGAGTATTGTTGCAGATCATGTCCGGCTCTTTATGACCACAGTGTACACATCTTTTAATGGATACTTTCAGCAGGATAACACACCACGTCACAAAGCTCAAATCATCTAAAACTAGTTTTGTGAAAATGTCAATGAGTTCACCGTGGACCTCCACAGTCACCAGATTTCAGTCCAAAAGAGCACCTTTGGGATGTGGTGGAATGGGAGATTCACATCTTGGACGTGCAGCCAACAAATCTGCAGCAACATGGAGCAAATGTTTCCAGCACCTTGTTGAATCTATGCCACGGAAAATTAAGGCAGTTCTGAAGGCAAAACTCCAACCCAATACTAGCAAGGTGTAACTGATGAAGTGGGAGGTGATATCATTCACTGGTTGTACTAGTTAAACATGTATACGAGCATGGATGTGTGTGTGTGTGTGCACTTGTTAAAAAAAAGGTTCCGGAGAGAAAGTGAAACCCAACGCTTCATCTTTAGGCTCTAGTGTTAATGCCACACACACACACACACACACACACACACACACACACACACACACACACACACACACACACACACACACA
>JAVDPK010002940.1:53157-66705 GCA_034780415.1 Cichlasoma orientale | reverse complement strand
CACACACACACACACACACACACACACACACACACACACACACACACACACACACACACACACACACACACCTCCTGTGTGAAACTGAAGCTCTAAGCTTCATTTTCTTTGAGCTAGTTTCCATCATATTCACCAAAATCTTCAAAGTATGTATTTTTGGTAATGTGTAGCGTTCACTGAAGGGCATTAGGATTAGATGGGCTAACCTTCATTTGACTATAATAAAAATCCTCCCCTTTGTGTGCACTGGGTAAAAGCCAGGCTTCAAAAAAGGGCTGCTGAGCCAGTCAAAATGTGGGTCATTGTCTCAAGAGCTAGGATAGGGGGACAAGGAATAAAAAAGTGGATGAAACTTTAAGAAGACACTGTGTAAGTGGGGGTTGGATTCTCTGTGCACCACACTTCTCTTTTCAATCTCTTTTCAATTCTCCTGCGCATCTTTCCTTAATGTTTTCCATCAACGGCAAGATAAAGTGGTTAGGAAAAGGAGGTAATTTTTTGGACTCTTTAAAGTATGCTCAGTGTCAACAGTGAACAGGTTACTCTTGGACGCTGGCCTCTGGGCAGAGTTGCCAAAAAAAAAAAAAGCCATACCAATAAAGGGAAAAGATTAACATGGGCAAATGTACACAAAGAATGGACAGAGGTCGACTATAAAAATATTAGCAGCACATTTGTGTGTGAGGTATTTGTTTAAAAACCCCCCAAAGAGGACACACCCAAGGAACGCCAAGGAAGTGGAATGATTCGAGAGTGGTTTTTCTGTTGATAAAGTGGATGAAAAGCTCTCAATCTATTTTGCAGTGCCATATCCTGTAAACTCCACTGAATTAAAGCCAATTTGTATCTATAACAGGACAATAATGTGAAGTACAGCTCTAATCGGTTTAGAGGCGAAGCAGTCCATAAGGGAGTGGCCTCTTGATCTCGACACGACTGAGCAGTTGTAGAAACATCTTGAAGTAGTGCCAAACATATTCCAACTTGTGACAGGCCAGAGGTCTGCCAGACTGTTATTGCTGAAAACAGCATATTTTACAATACATGTAAGAATATTATTATGAATGGATCACATTAAAACGGTGTTCAGGTTCTCAGTGAGAAAAGAGGATGGCGGTTTACCTTGGTACCATTCTGTCCTCCCGGCAGCGTCTCTGCAGCTCTAGCAACATTTGCTTTTTGCAAGCAGAGGACCTTCTGGAAGCTCTCCTTGAGGTTTTTAGAGAAGAAAGCATGAAGAAATGGGCTGGCTCAGGGGTTGATGTAGGTGAGGATATCCATGGAAAAGCAGATGTTTGCTGTGGTGTTGAAAAAAAGTTTAAAAGATAAACAGATAAAATAAACCTAATAAAATCAAATAAACTTTTTGAAAGCTAGTTCCAGCCCTTCAGGACTGGGATATCGTCCTTGTCCTTTCTAACATGTAGCAAACAAAGGAAACAAAGGAATTCATCTGCTTCAGATGCATTTAGATTTGACCTTTGTTGTTGCTGTGCATGTGTGAAAACGGTTACAGCTTATTACATTCTGGATATTTTAATATTCTCTACATTTCTGCTTCAGAAACTCCATGTTACATCACCGTTTTGGATGACAGACAAGCAGAAACCTCGGGGGAAAGCACCGCTTTCTCATATTTACCAGGAGAAACTCTCCACTGAATTGTTCGGGCATGCGGCCAACATGTAATTTCTTTTAAAGGGAGGCTCCGCTATGGAAGAGGAAGACATTAGTTGAGCAGACTTTGTGTATTGCCATTGCCACTGGATTAGATTTCCATAATGGAGTAACAGAGAGAACAAGATAACTAAGTGGCAAGTAACTCCTGTTGAAAAATGGATCACCTAGTATCCCAATTCTGCATCGAACACTGAACAGGGGGAAAAGCACGTGAGGAATCCTGGATCCTCACAGGTTCTGTCCCAGTCACATCTTTTCACTACATTTGCCACTTTATCATGTCCTGTGTAACTGAACGCGCAGCATTCACCATATTTTTTATATGTTTGCAGCCAGCATAAATGTAATATAAATAATTTTTTTTTAAGAAGAGTTATATATAATTTGCATTCTTTACTTCAATTTCTAAGAAAAATTCAGCTAAAATGTGTCAAAGCAAGAATGCAATGCTCCTTCCCAGCATATTTTGCTTAAGGTGTTATCCCCAAATCAAATAATTCCAACACGGAATACCAAATGGTAAAAATGAATACAGATGCAAAGCATAAACAAAACATAACAGTTGACTCATTTCAATATGACCAATTTATTGCACAAGATTGGATTTTTGTGCGTCCTCTTAACAGAGAAAAGAGGTCAAGGAGACTTGGTGGTGGAATGAGGAAGTGTAGGAAAGTATTTAAAGGAAAAGGTAAGCAAAGAAAAAGTGGGATTGGCAGGGTGATCAAGTAAGTAAACAGTAGTAATGGAGGCTTGGTGTACAGCAAAGGCAAAGAAAAAGGCTTATAGTGAGTTGTATGTGAGGGTGGACACTGAGGAAGGAGAAAAGGACTTGTATTGTTTGGCTAGACAGCGACTGAGCTAGAGGAATGGAGAAGTGCACTGGTACAGATTTTCAAGAACAAGGATGATGTGCAAAGCTGTAGTAACTACAGAGGGATAAAGCTAATGAACAAAATCACCAAGAGAAAGACTTGTTGAATCTAGCTTAAGAATAGAAGTGATCAGTGAGCAGCAGTATAACATCGTGCTGTGAAAGTACACTATAGATGTAATGTTTGCTTTGAGAGTGTTAATACAGGAGTATAGAGAAGGTCAGAAGGAGTTGCGCTGTCAGGAGTGACAGAGAAGTACATGAGGATGGTGCAGGACATGTATGAGGACAGTGAGACAGTGGTGAGGTGTGGTTGGAGCGACAAATAGGTTCAAGGTGTCACAGTTAGGCTATGCGGCTGGCAGAGGTGGACCCAAATGCGAGACATGTGAGACAGAACTAAACTTTAAGGCAGCTTTAATGCTGAATCTCTTTAACAATGTCTAGAATAAAAAATACAAAATCCAAGGTCAGACATCAATCCATAATTTGAAACACTCAGAAATCAAACTGCTCCTCAGCCAGCTCAGTCAGAAACTGTGCTTTGTGTTAGTCAGCATGTGAAAACAGACTGTTAACAGTGTTTCTAAGTCAACCCCCTCTGAAATGACCGCTTCTAAGCCAGCTACATCTAACCCTGTTTACTGTGAACCTGAGCTGGCCTCCTTAGAAATAATTTATTGTGCGCTTGAGCTGGACTCTGTGAAAACTGTCTTTTGTATAACTATGCTGGTCCACCCACGGTCCCCCCAGAGTCTGAACACCGTGCACCTGCACCTGCACCCTCCTGGGGTGGGGTGGCCAGGCCCAGCCTGTTCCTACACTCTTAACCAGTGGGTCCTGCTACGCCTGAGCCAGTGGGCGCTAAACCTGAGCCCGAGGGTCCTGGGGGTCCTGGGGGTCCTGAGTCTGAGTCAGAATCTGCCAGTTCCAGTCTAGGGCCGCCCGATTCCAAGGGTCTCCACTTTCATTGCAGGTCACCGGGTGACCCTCCAGATTCCATGTCTTGTTGCTTCCTGTTATTTTGTTAGTCTTTTGTCTCATAGGTGTTGAGTTCAGTTTGCTTCGTCTTTTTTCCACAGTTAGTTTCAGCTATGGACCCCTATGGAAGCGTTACCAAGGGAACTGTTTACCCTGACTGGGATAGGGTTCCCGGGGCCTCACCCTGGAGCCAGGCCTGGGGAGGGAGCTCAAGGTAGAGCATCTGGTGGCTGGGCATTATCCCATGGTGCCTGGCTGGGTGCAGCCCATAGAGAAGTTATGGGCCCACCCTCCTCTAGGCCCACCACCTGCAGGAGGTGTTGTAGGGGTCGAGTGCAATGTTTGTCGGGCGGTGGCCAAGGACGGAAGCCCTGGCAGACCGATTCCCGGCTATCCAGACTGGCTATTGGGACATGGAATGTCACCTCTATGGTGGTGAAGGAGCCTGAGCTAGTGCGTGAGGTTGAGGGATATCAGCTAGATATAGTCGGGCTCACCTCAATGCATGGCCTGGTCTCTGGAACCAGAGTCCCGGAGAGGGGCTTTGTTCCAGTCTGGAGTTACCCTAAGTGAGAGGTGGCGAGCTGGGGTGGGTATCCTTGTATCCCCTAAGCTTGCTGCCAGTACGTTGGAGTTTTCACCGGTAGACAAGAGGGTTGCTTCCCTGCGCCTTTGGGCTGCGGAATGGATCCTGACTGCTGTTTGCACTTAGGCACCGAATGACAATTCAGAGTACCCACCCTTCTCCTCCTGATAGGACACACTGGAGAGATTATATCTCTCGGCTGGCCTGGGAATGCCTTGGGGTCCCCCTGGATAAGCTGGTAGAGGTTTTTGGGGAGGTCTCTTCTTCTCTGCTTAGGCTGCTTCCCCCGTGACCCGGCCCCGGATAAGCGGAAGAAAATGGATGGATGGATGGATCGTTTCAGCTGTGTTCATGGTGTTTTCCATTTGCCCTATTACCCCTGTGTGAATTTAAACACCCGTTTGCATTTGTTCTTTGTTGTGTCATTCTGTTTGTCCGTCCTCGTGTTTTCATGATGTGGATTTGTGACCTCTGTTTCACTTGCATTGTGGATTTGCTGCTGGTACCTAAATAAAGGTATGTTTTCAGTTAGAGTTCAATCAATCTCCGTCTCTACATCTGGGTCCACTTTCTGCTCAACTCTGGACATTCACAACATGAAAGAACCCAACTTCACATCATATACAGATCCAGTATCTGATTTAAAAAATGAAGACATTACATGTAAGCTTCAAATTTCCTGTTTATCAAATGTCACTGTGCAGTCCTTACCTTTAAATATAACCTCTCTTCTTCCTCTCCGGTCCTGCCTTTCTTACATCTTTCTCCATCTCTGAGTGAAGTCCCTGGGAAATACAGCAGCTTTACCTTTAGCTTGCAGGCACACTGTGCGCCAAACTGCACACAAACAGTTTGTATGGCTGCTGATATTTGTTAAGCTGTTAGTAATGTTTCCTTTGAAATTAAGTGCCATTTATTAAATGTTACTCCCTTTATGCTCGCTCCTCTTCTGCAGTGCTAGCTAGATGCTGAAGTGCCGTGACCACAAGTTATGGACATCTGCACAAAAATGCTGTTTTGGATTGAATATAACAGAAGTACAAATATTTGTGTAAAAATGTAGGTAGTAAAAGTACAAAGTTGTCAGAAATACAAGTAAAGTACATACACATGAAAATTCTACTTAAGTCCAATAATGAAGTAATTGTACTTTATTTCCCAGCGCTGATGTGCTGTAGATGATAAGATATTCACAGTCTTCACAATTTTATGCTGAGTAAAATTCTGAAATTGTCGAATATGCATTTTTTTTTGCAGACTGGTGAATCTCTGTGCATCTTTCTTTCTGAGAAACTCTTCCTGTCTAAGATGCTATTTTTTATGTGTTGCTGCCATCAAATTCAAAATGAGCTAATATCTTTAATGAAATATTAAAATGTCTCAATTTAAACATTTGACATATGAGCTCTGCAAATCATTGCATTCTGTTTTTATTTACATTTTACTCGGCATCCCAAATATTTTTTTAACTGGGGTTGTAGTTTGATGTAAAGCTTCACTGAAACATGCTCTAAAACAACCCGCACACAAGCCTGCAGTGTGATGTTGAGAAAACAAACGCACCTGTCGACTTTCCACACTTTCCTTACACTAATTCTCTAGCTGGACACAGAAGAAGATCCAGCATGCAGGGAGATGCTTTCCTGAAGTGATGAGATAGCCTTGTAATGCCAGTGCACTGTGAGTGTCAGCGTGGGGAAAATGTCATTTGGATGTGAAAGTTGTTGGTATAAAACCATATATAACAGCTCTGCTTTCCTTTATTGATTTATTTTTTCACTGCATCAGAGACTATTATAGCCACCCGTCAGGTTAACAATAAAATGACACTTTTCAACAAGGTGCTGGAAACATTTAAAGTCCCTTAAATCACTTTTCTTCCTCATTCTGATGCTCGGTTTAAACTTCAGCAGTTCATCTTGACCATGTCTGCATGCATTTAATGTCTAAATGCGTTGAGTTGCTGCTGTGTGGTTGGCTGATTAGATATCTGTGTTAATGAGCAGGTGAACAAGTGTACCTACAAAGAGGCCAGTAAGTGTACACACTGTCACTGTACACTTATAATACATCCTATACTGTGTGTCAGCCATCTTCATATTAGAGTAAAAGGTCATAGAAAATATTGCTGTGTTGGAAATGTGTGTAAGTTCGCTCATTACTCAAAATTGAGAAAGTGGTTCCACCTGCAATGAGAAAGTGTTTCAGTTTGAAACATATACCTGCCATTACACAAAAATTAGAGCAACAATAAACTATAAAATCTCAGTTAGTGGAACAGATCCATCCATCCATCCATTCGCTTCCGCTCATCCTGTTCAGGGACGCGGGGACATGAAAAAGCTTTGTTCCATGCAGGCACATATCAGCAGTGCAAAATTGGACAGTACTTTATTGAACTAATCCAGGTTGAACATTGATGATGCAGGGTAACAGACTTCATTTTTTATTAATATTCATAACAACATCACTATGCTAGCTTTCTCATTGGTGACCCATATAACACATATAACTGTCATATGTATAACAAACTAAATTCAGATTCACTTGTCTTTTCAAAATTCACAGTGCTTTGAACAGAAAAAAAAATCCCTTGTCACCTGTAAGGTTTTCACAAGTCCATCCACGTTTTTTGACCAAGCTCAAACTCACCATCGAGATTGTTCATGTGGTTTTTGCTTGGCTCGTGTTACAAATATAAAATAGGGCAGTGGTGTTCAGCAGGTATGTCCACCGGGTTGAGAATGCTTCTTTACTTTTACTATGTCGTCCACTTCAGTCTGACAGACTGTCCCAAAAAGCTTGTCACACCAAAATACACTGTAACAGTCATGACCATTCAGCCAGCTTTACATCAATCAACAAGGCAGTCACGAGTCTAGTAACAACAATACAAACTGAATACTATAAATTCTCAAATTAAAGAAGGAACAATGTTTGAGAAAAAGCAATGCAATAATAGCTAGGGTCAAAGTTGGCTTATGTAATGTAAGGCTCATACCTAATATAAACTCAGTAAAATGTATACTGGTATTTCTATGGCACTAATTAACCACTTTGCTCCACAGAGCTTCTATTTCTAAAAGAATACTTTCACTTTTTCAAAAAAAACCCTAATTTTCTTTTAAACTGAAAGTAAAACATCAATACCTCTCTTGTTTTAGTCACAGTTAGCACAAATCGATGGGCTCGAGCCATTAAGCCAAATGAATCTGTCAGTCGTTTAGTCCTGAAAGAGTTCAAATCAGCACTTAGTGTGGTGAAACGTACATTTTACTGCATTAACAGCAAACAGCAAGCTAATACAGGCATATAATAATGCTAGTTAAACATTTTCAGCAATTTTTAAGTCTCGTGACTTTTTCTATGCTATCATGACATAAACTAACGCCTTGTATAATACAGTCAATCTAATAAAAAGTCCATAAAAACAATTTGCTGCGATGAATGCTGTTTCTTGTTGCTCCCCTGCAGATATGCTCCACTCAGGGAGGGATGATCATTAATAAAGACAGGTTATTAAATGACAAGGGTGCAAGTGTCCAAGTTCCATGTGGTGTAATAGTACATGCTGG
The DNA here is from genome assembly GCA_034780415.1 of Cichlasoma orientale. NCBI lineage: Eukaryota > Metazoa > Chordata > Actinopteri > Cichliformes > Cichlidae > Cichlasoma > Cichlasoma orientale. Next base: position 59,009 of record JAVDPK010002940.1, on the reverse strand, counting down.
ATCAGCTTGATGCTGGATCAGCTTGAGACTCACCAGTCACTGCCCATTCACCATGTTTTTTGTATTGAAAGGCTCAGTGTCAGCGGTCTTGATATCCTTCAGTTGGATGGACTGTGGGAACAATCGCAGACACAATACCAGATTAGGGATACAGTAAATGCAGCAACAGAAAACATTGTTTTTAAAATCCTCTGGGCTCACGACTGGTTTTGGGCTAAAAAATGATCTGGTCTTGGCATATATAAGTGTATCTTGGTAGGTATTAGTTACAGTTTTCAGAGTGTGGAAGCTGAAATGTGCAATTCAGGGACAGGAAAGGATGTGGTAATAAAGAAGAGCTCAGAACTTTAGGGTTTCTAAGAAATGTCATTATTTTTGAAAGATCTCAACACATATCTACATAGGAATACAGAGGCATATTTTCAGAAACCATCACTGCTGTGTTCCAGTGATTGATTGTGTTATGTAATAATACTGCTACTTCAGTTTATCCTGTTCAAAGGCTAACTGATCATTAGAAAACCCCTCAAATAAGTCAAAAACTGGTTTTAATCTAAACTTTAAACTAATTTTGTTCTATTATATGATGGATATAAAATCTGGCACATAGTAACTGTAACCAGAATGGAAAGAAAGTGGGGGTTAAGGGTTCACAGCTCACCAAGAGGACAACAAACCTCACAGGTTCACATTAAACGACACCCGCACACACAAAAAAAAAGCCTCAGTGTCAACAATAAACAGGTGATTCTTGGATACTGGCCTTCTAGGCAGAGTTGTCAAGAAAAAGAAATACCAGTGAAATGAAAACATTGAGATGGGCAAATGTACACAAAGAATCGACTGATGAAGACTGCAAAAATTGTTTCAGGTGATTTTTTTGTGTGGGGCATTTGGGACAAAAAAAAACATTTGTAAGGAATAGTGCTTGATGCCATGTTTCAAGCATGACTGGGGAGGAAAGCTTTTGATCCATTTTACAATGCCATGCCAATCTATGTATCCATCCATCCATTTTAATTCTGCTTATCCAATTAAGGGTTTCAAATCACTGTGTGAGGAAACAGGATGGTGGTTTACCTTGGCAGAATTAGGTCCACCTTGCAACGTCTCTGCAGCTCTAGCAACATTTGCTTTCCGAAAGCAGAGAACCTTCTGGAAGCTCTCCTTGAAGTTTTTAGAGAGGAAAGGATAGAGAAATAGGTTGGCACAGGAGTCGACGTACACCCTAGACAGGTCACAGGGCCAACACAGAGGGACAGGCAACCATTCACGTTCACATTCACACCTACAGCCAATTTAGAATTGCCAAGTTATCCTAACAAGCATGTATTTGGGCTGCAGGGAAAGCCAGAGTACCTGTAGACAACCCATGCAGGCACATGGAGAACATGCAAACTCCTCCTCAGAAAAGCCCCAGCTGGCCGGTGGCTTAGAACACAGCACCTCCTTGCTAACCACCACACCACCATGCCATCCTAGTGCAATGGAGTCTGGAAGCTGCACACAAGCTGGTATACTGTCAACAAAGCGGCCACTTGACCCTGACCCTTCTGAGCAGTTGTAGAAACATCTTGAGATAGTGCCAAAACAATCCAGCGTGTGGTAGGCCAAAGTTCTGTGATACTGTTATTGCAGCAAATTGAGAATTCTTTGACACAAGGACTAAATTACAATACAGAGCACTGTTATTTATAACTTTGTCAATGTTGTGACTATATTTCCTATTAACTTTGCAGCTCATTGGATGAATAAGAGCAGGATTTAGGTGACCCCCCCAACACTTCAAGTGTTAGTGTGCATGGATCACATTCAAACTGTTTGCAATCACTGCGTAAGGTAAAAGGATGGTGCTTTACCTTGGTAGTATTCTGTCCAGTTTGCAGCGTCTCTGCAGCTCTAGCAACATACACTTTCCGGAAGCAGAGCACCTTCTGAAAGCTCTCCTTGAAGTTTTTAGAGAGGAAAGCGTAAAGAAATGGGTTGGCACAGGAGTTGACGTAGGTGAGGATGACCATGGAAAAGTAGATGTTCGCCGCGATGTTGGTCTCAGGGATGGTATAAATCAGGTTGACGATGTTGGTAGTATAAAAGGGAAGCCAGCAAATTACAAACACCAGCACGATGATCACCACCATGCGTGTCACCTTGCGTTCAGATTTACGTCGCTTAGTCAGGCCTGCACGTTCACGTGCTGACTTCACCTGAAAGCGAAAAAAAAAGAAAAAAGTTTAATGAGAGCGTGAGGGAAGAATCTCAGTGGAAAATCAAATAATATTATAATATTAACTAGTCAGAGTCCTTTACCTTGATGACAATAAACAGGTAGCAGAGGCAGATGACAACCAAAGGGCCAAAGAAGCTCAGGATAGATGTGTAGAGGATGAAGACAGCAGACCACACACCATTTGGCTCAGGCCAGCTTATGTTGCAGGTGTTAAAGTTCTCCTGTACGCTTGAGAAGATCGTGACTGGCAGAACAATCAGAGAGGACACAACCCACACGATGCCGCTAATTATCTTCGCCAACATTGGTTTCCGCCATTTGGCGCTGCGAACAGGATAAACCACAAATAGGAAGCGATCGATACTCATCAGTGTCAGGGAAAAAGTGGAGGCGAACTGGCTCATTGTATCAGCAGTCATGCTGATCTTGCAGACGGCTTCTCCAAACGGCCAATAGGAAAGCATGCTATTGGTCCCTATAAAGGGAATTCCCAGAATGTAGAGCTCATCTGCCACAGCTAGGTTGAGGATGTAGATGTTAGTTGCTGTGTTCATTTTTGCATAGCGGGCCATCACGTAGATGGCCAGTGTGTTACCCAGAAAACCCACAATGAAGACGATGACGTGGATGACAACGATGACCCTGTTGAACGGCATTGGCATGATGTCTGTGCCATTGCAAGCAGTGAAGTTGATGTTTGTATGTTCATATATCCCATTGCAGTCCTCCATCTCGAAGGAGGGAGCGCTGATGTCCCCTGAGCTTACAGTAGAAGACAAACTTAAAAGAGAGAAGACAGAGTTGCACAATTATTCTACAAAATAATCCAAAACATGAAATGTTTTCAGATTAAGTTGTGGGAGAATCGGGTTGGGATGTTTTCCTCGTCCTTTCTCACACGCAGCAAACAGCAGGAATTAGTCTGCTTCAGATGCATCTGCGCTGCTCTTAACAGTGTGTGTGATTTCGGATGGATGGAGAGTGCAGGAGGGAGCATACATGATACCCGCTCTCTAGCAGTAAATGTACCAGAATAATAGCAATGCTATTTGCACACTGGCACACATCAACATGACAGAGGCTTTGTAAAAGGTTAAAGTTCTGCACATGAGCCTCTGTTGCCGTAGTGCATGTGTGAAAATGGCTATAGTTTATTACCCGTGTCACCTTTTGTAAATTTATGCCTTAGAAACTCCATGTTTTGCCTCCCTTTTGGATCACAGACAATCGGAAACATATGGGGAGCGCACCAAGAGAATAGCCTGCGTGAAAGAGAGAGCAAAACAATCCCTCTAGATCCTCATGGGTTCGCGTCTTTTTACATATGTGCATTGCTGCAATCAAAGCATTTGCCATTTCACCAGAACAGGCAGCATTCATCATCTTTTTGTGTGTTTGTAACCAGCATAAGTTTGAAGCGTTTCAGTGCATTTGCTTTTTATATAACAGGAGGACACGATAATGTAAACATTTATATTTTTCACCAGTTTGTGTATGCGCACAGATCTAGGAGCACTGTCCACTTTGATCTAAAGAAAAAAACAAACCCCTAAGCACTTCAAGTGCGATCTTTGAATCTGTGTTTGCTTGAGGTGCTAAACCAAAAAAATTCCAGCGTGAGATAGTCGTATTTTTAAAAAGTTATCACAGATGCAAAGCTCAAAGCAAAACAGTTCAGTAATTTCAGCTAAACCAATACAGCAGACATGGCCGGGGAAAAAAAGTGTCAAAAATATTCAACTGTTTTCCAGGAATTGCAGCTGCTACTTTTGTTTTTAATGTTGATCTTTTACCCAGACTTTGATGAAATATCCCAGCGGGTGATATTTTGAACCCTGCTTCATGTTGGCACATTAAAATTGTTCCCTGGCGTCATAAACGAGTTATACAATGTAATATAATACAGAATAATGATAACACTGCCAGAAATCTAATAAATAATCTTATAGCTGCCGGTTGTCAAGCGTCGCAAGCTGACGCTGTGAAAATGTGTTGCACAAATAAATAATCTGACGTAAAGCGCCACTGAAACACTCCAAAAACAGTGGAGTGACGCGCAGCCCGCAGTACGATGTTGAAAAAACAAATACTTCCAAACCCCTCCAGGCTGCAACCAGCTTTACATTTTTTCCACTACAGCCCCCAGTCATGAGAGCCAGTTTAAGCGTTCATAAACTGGAATTTAATAAATAAAACGCCAATGCTCACGAACAGTTTACCAAACATAACATTTCTCGCCCTCTTTTGGGAAATATATAACTCGAATTATTATAAACCATATGCATATATTGCTCAGACTCAGTCTGAGTTAAAATATAATTTATTATTTGTATAGTGGGCTTCCACCAACCTGTGCGCTCCTGTGCGCCTCGCCGCTATCCAGCGAAAGGATGCGCGTCTTCACCAGTCATGCGCCTTTGGAAACGTCCACTTTCTCCGCTTCTTTCACGCGTTTCTTGAAACGAGAAGCATCTCACTCTCGACTTTTCATCCCGTGGTATCGTCCTGAACACATGCCGCTCCAGTCTGCATAGTTGGCAATAGAAAGGCTGACACTATTTTTGACTCGCCGCGATTCCCGCACACCTCATCTCTAGTTGGATAGAGAAGAAAATCCAGTGCGCGGGGAGATGCGTTCCTAAAATGATGAGAAGATCCTGTAGTGCCTCGACGCACTGTGAGCGTTTATGTGGTGAAACGTCATCCCGCGTTTGGATGTGAAAGCCCCACCCATGAGGCTGGGGAGCAGTTGTTGGTATAAAAGCAGGCATTACAGCCCTGCTTTCCTTTATAATATATTTATTTATCACTGCATCAGAAACTTTTATAGCCACCCTTTTGTTTAATCATAACGCAACACTTTTTCCCGCTTTACCATTATTAACAAACTAGTGAAGGGAGATGGAGCAGTGCCCAACTCCAGCCTCGGGAATGAATTACCTTGATGGTGACCTTGGGCACCTGAGACGACGAGAAATTAGAGCGAAAAGGAAAAGAGAAGGAAAGTGGGAGGGAGGGTGAGGCTGCACTTTGAGGAAGACATTTGATGTTAATTGTCTGGGAAAGCTGCCTAATTTTAAGCAATTAGTTTCATGTTGTTGTCATCCAGGTCAGTGCAGCGTTAACAACGGGCTTCTACACACACACACACACAGGCACACTCACACAATGCCCCACTCAAGTCTATGACATGTCATCGGTGTCGTGTCAGCATCAGTCTAAAGCACCAAAGTGACAGAGATAGTTTGAAGGGCCCATTTCACTGGTTCTACCAGATCAAATGTCTTGTGAGTTTATAAGTAAACACTGCCAAACAGGTGTGCATAGAGGCTTGCCCTGAAGGGGACAGGTGGTGTTTAGAGGCATTCAGGATACCGGGATAATGATAATCCTCATTTACACTCAGTTCTCACCAATGCAGGCCCATGAGCGCAGATTTTCTAAGCCAATGTTTTCTTTTGGAACTAAAGAGCTTCATAAATGCTTTTGATATTATAGAAGAAGAGACAAAAGACAAGGTGCTAAACTGGATAACAACTAATAAGAATAGAACTGTTAAAGGTGAGCTCCACAGCTGTCTTGAGGAGAACTGTATATTTAAAAAGCCTGTGGTGGCTTCAGCCAA